>JAEQML010068382.1:0-18328 GCA_016904865.1 Pissodes strobi | reverse complement strand
GAATCTGAAGTTCACGGTGCCCTTCTTAGCGGTGATCCTCATGATCAGCTGGCCATAGCATATCACTTAATAATCGATAACAAGCGTATAGCAGATGAAGCAGCTAAAGCTGAATTAAAGGATTTCTATGTTGCTGGCAGTCCACCACCAGTCAGTATTACTCCTATTCCTGCTGATTTTAACAGTCCACTCAAACCGCATCCAGAGAGGATTGCTCCTTTAAGGGATAGGGTAGTTGCGGCTAATCATGCAGCAACAACTGGAGATAGAAGCAGAGGTTAGTACATTTTATCGGTAATTATTGCAGGGCGGTATTGAAGAAGCGATTGTTGCTTACAGCCATCATAATTGAGCATTCATTTCAGAAATTTCACGCAATAAAAGTAGAAAACGCTGGATCCTTTTAGATTTCCGAATTTTGTTAATATGCTTCATATCATATTTAAACACATTGTTAAACGTGATTTTTCTTTTTTTAGACGAAATTTTATTTTTTATATAACTTAAATATGTTTATCTAGTATTGCATTTTTTTCCTCGCACCTAAATCGTACAAATTGTCTGATTTACGTATCGAGATTTTCAATGCCGCGTTAGTAATACAAAACGTACAAATATGTTCAGTAACTTTTACATAACTTTATATAATGATGGTAAGATGGGCCATGTGCATAGAAGAACCACTACGCCTATTGATGGTTGGGATATTTGTATTTTCTGAAGATTTCAGGTAAAGTATTCCACACATGAACCTGTATGGGATAAAAAGGGCTTAATTTGAGGCACCTCTGCTCTTTCAAATTGTCGTTATTTTGATACAATTTAGAGGCAGGGAATGACCAATTTTTTTTCGACGGCAATTATACAGATGGATGGAGCACGACGCATTTAATCAAGTTCATTAAAGTTTAGCAGATGCTGCATTCCATGAATTTTATTTATTTTAGTCAGTCCGCTTGGATCGCTTAATTATTAACCTCTACGCAACTGCTGCGGTGTGTACAGTTTTTTGTTGCGAAATAGCGCACCACGCTTCTGGGAGGCTGATTTTGCGATGTTAACAACGTGGTCATGCCAGGACATATTGCTGTTGCCATAATGATGTCAGGGCCCGCCGTATTAGCCATCTTGGTAAACGTGGCTGTTTGGGTGTTTGCTGCATTGAACTGGACCAAATTTCTGTCGCCCCAAGTTTGAACTTTCTCCAGGTCTTGATTAATTGCTGTAATCTGTTCCTGTCTGCGGTGATGTCTCAGTCGCTGGTAGGTTTTTCTGATCTAAAGTGGGAGACAAGGGTACTTTCATCTGCAATGGGCAGAGATCGGTTCTTAAGAGTCCATGGCGCGCCTAAAATAGACCCATTTTACGTGCTCGGCTCTTAACACATATTTCGAAAACGAATAAACTTAGCGACCTAAATTAAAAAACACTGGAAAGATAGCCCTGTTTCCTAGGGTTGCCGTGTAATAGTTTTTCCAAATTGTTTTTTTAATTTTTGAAATTTATATGGTAATCTATGCAATAAATCGATATGTTTACAATTTTTTTCCTTAAAAATAGGGACCTAAATCAAAAATCGCTTACACGAGGGAAGTGGGCCGATCTTTTAGCTTTGCAATGATCCCAAAATAATGTCGATTTGACAAAAATTACTCAAAATTCTATGCTAAGTCCCGAACGTCTGCAGCGCTTCACAAACCAAATATTAAAATGCATCAGTCACGTGCGTTTTATTCAAGGGGAGGAGCATGTGGCCGTTTACTGCGGTCAGGACTGGACTTAAACGTAGCGGATTATATATATATTTTTGTGTCAAATAATATATTGGGTGCAAATCACTTTCACTCTTCATGATTCTATAATCTGTAGGATTCAAGCAATAGTTTTTCTATTTTTCCGTTCATTCTTAGAATCCATTTGTATTCGTTTATAAATCGTATCCGTTCGGCTAATTAATGAAAACATATATTTAAACAATATTATTTAAAAATATGTTTTCATTAATTAGCTGAAAGAATCCAATTTATAAACGGATTCTAAGAATGCGAAGCTTAACCGGAACTAAAATGTTTTCCGTTTGTCATGCTTCAAATAAATATTTCGTATCAGTTCTGGTAGGCTCCAACCAGTTATTAATTCCCTAAAATAATGCATCATCGGTCTGTGATTTACGAGCACGGACAAAAAAAACGGCGGGGGCGGCTTGTTCGACATACAAAGGGTCGGTCAACTTACTTATTCATTGTAGGTACTCGGCGCCGCGCCATCCACCTGCATACAATAAAACGGTCTAAATTTGAATACCGCCCTTATTGTCATTTGTTGTCGATTGTTCGTCTTGTAGTAGTCTTGTCAAGTTCTTACAAATTTTTTTCTGTTTCCCATTGTGTGTTGTTATTTACTTTTACGTAACAATTTTGACTACATTGAACTTAGTGCTTAGTTTAGTGATCAAGATCAACTCTTGTGCCGCGCCGGCCAGACATTCTGGACTTTCTGTTTCTACCTTAGTGCCTAGTTTAGTGTAGCGATATAAACTGCTTTATCATGGAACCTGATTATCGAAAAGGAGCAAAATCAAAGTTGCGTTTGTGTGCACGTCGAAAAAAAAGGGAATAACATCGCTAAATATAATGCGTAAGTTTTTTTATTGACAACCTCAAGAAGCACCATATTTTTTAAGAGCGCTCATTCCTTTTGAAGAGCGGGAGAAGTTACTGCATATAACTAAATGTAAAATATTTAGAATGATGTGGTTACAAGCGCTCAGCTTTTTGAAAAGATGGGAAAAATGGTTTGTTTTTCGGATAATTTTTTAAGTTCTCTGGATAGATAAACAAATTTCTCAGGTTTTTTTTATTTCTTGAAAATTTGAAAATTAAAGTAGTTATAACACTTTGAACTTAGTTGAAATTCGTCATTTTTCTACTTTTTAACTTGATGCACTGGGGTTATAGGCCATTATAAACCAAAACCAAAAAAAAAGAAAACCATAGAAAAATATTTTTTATCCGATCGGACGAAAAACTATACCTTTCCGATGTGTTTTCTCACCACAAAAGTCATGATTCCAGTATATTGTTTTCGTTGCTTGGCAACATGCAATAACTGTATGTACAACATTTCCGTCCTAGACCGGGAATATAACATTTCTGTCATATTTAAACACCTTGTTTGTGGTTTCCCTAGTTACGTAATAAACTCCAAGCTCGCTCGATTCATAACTTGATATTATGTTGAGTTTAAATTTAAAACACTGTTTTTATTTAGAGTAATATTTGACTCTATTTTTATAAATACGTATTCTAATTAATTCCGATCGGATAAAAAAGAGTATGTGCAACTCGTAGGAAAAGCAAATTCCTGGACTCCTGTGTTGCTGGCCTCGGCTGCGCCTGCGCCTCGTCCAGCAATTACCACAATCGTCCAGGAATGTTTTGCTTTTTCTCCTAGTTACACAATATACTATTTTAAATTAATTTTAAAACCGGAATATAAGAAACCATTTCATTATTGATACCTTTTCAAAAGTGGAAGAGCAGTTTTCGCAATTTTTATCGAGGAGATGATTGCTCTTAATCTTTTTATTTTATTTACTTTTTTATTTAATCTTGACAACCAGTTGTTTTACAATATAAGTCAAAATAGTAATAACCAATTTAGGCATATTGAGTAAAAAAAAACTCCTAGGTTTTTGAATACCCGTATGTTTATCAAAACAATACATGAATATTTTTATTATATATCTACAAAAGATCAAGAATTCAAAATCAGTCGAATTCGGTAAAATTTTCGAGATTTTATAACAATCACTACTAACCCAAACAAAAAATGCTATTTTTATGGGAAACCGTCATATTCGATGACGTGATAACAGGCATAAATATTGCATTTTTAGCAGGTTCACCCAAGTTCAAGATAATTACAATCACCAATACATCTAAATTAAAATTTTCAGTCCAATTTTAACATTTTATATGTCCAGCATGAGCCAATGGAGTTGAATGGAGTTTTTCTCATTGGAGCTTCGATCTTTGCGATCAGATTTTTTGGTATGAAATATTCAAAAAAGATCTTGCATCGATTAAATAGAGCATTTCACAACTAACTTGCAAAATTCAAAAACTTGAATGTTCTCCCAAATTGGCAGACATTTTTTTTATTTCAAGATTCAAAAGTAAAAAGTTCCATATAACCATATGGAAATTTTAGCCTCACAGCTCGATAGTATGTTCGTTTGAAGCTTTTGTTTTCCTCCAATACTTAGGTAATTTTTATGCAAGATAATTTTTTAAAAATGTCGTTGACAAATTCCTTGTTTTTTGTTTTTACAAAGATTTTCAGAATCCTGCTATTGCAAATAAAATTTGATGTATTTTGTTTTGTTCAGGCGGGCCTTTGTTCTGTTCACGAAAATTGTGCATTTCTATTTTTGAGACTGTGTGCCTGGCCATCGGAAATATAGAGGTAGTTGCAAGAAGCCGTGCTAAATGTTTAATTCCAAAAAATCTGTTCACGAAGATTCAGGCTTCATTACAAAAACCGCATTCAGTTTCGTTAGCTAGCTATGGAAATATATCCAGGGTCCAAACAATTAATAAACAGATTAATCCTTCACTTTTAGAGCTCGTCGTGTTGATCTTCCTTGCCTGACCAAAAATATTTTATCATTTCCTGATAATGTTGAGTAAGTATATTTTGGAATTTATTATAAACAAATGCGAAAAATTATTTATTTAAATTATTAACTAATGTTACTTATTTTAGAAAGGGTAATGGACGTGAGACAACTTCCGTGAAGTCAAATGATCCGGAAGAAAATCGAAGTGTTTGTATGGATGAAGAACCATGCTGGTAAGAATAAAATAGAAATTATATCATATATCACTTTATATACATTATGGCTCAAAAGCCTCCACCCTTCCGCTCTCCTAATTTTAGACATGTCCTAGAAAACAGCAAGATTTAGTTTGAATATATGAGACATACAATATTATTTTTTATTATATTAATAATAATAATAATATTATTAATAATAATAATAATAATAATAATAATAAAAATAACAATAAAAATAATATTCAAATATTTTTTTCAGCTCCAGGAACATAGAGGTGCTTAGTGTAGGAAATGAACCCTCTGAGGAATCCCCTAAATTACCACAAAAAAGAAAGGTGTAAGTTTTCTTAAGATTTTGTAAAAAAATATAAGTCTGAAACTCTGACAATAAAATTATCGATTTAAAATCGTTGATATCTCTGTTATTTTTAGAGATACTATAAAAACTCTTGAATACAAAAGTTTTCAATACCAAACAGACCTATTTTTTCTATGAAATATATCTGGAAAATTACATATTTTACATGGAATTATTATCACTGATTTTTTTTTGCAGAGAGGTGACTATCGACGGATGTCGAATAGTATATCTGCAGCAGTTTATTGATTCCATGAAAAACCTTTCGAATCATTCGCCTTTATTTGGATGCAGCCTTGCAAACATGCGTATTGTGAATGAATTGAAAAAGGTTTTGAGTCGAAACTCACATTTGAGTGTGATATGTGCAACTTTACAAAAACAATTTCTACTTGTCCAGAACAACCTGAAAAAGTTGACATAAAAACTTCTACCGTTACAGCTATAATGAATACAGGTGGGGGCTATACACAATTGAGAAACATTACCGGAGCAATGGACATTCCATCTTTAAGTTTTACGTTGTACAAGAAAGTGCACAATATGTAATGCTTGGGAAGAAATCGCTTGGAGGTCTATGAAAGAGGCCGCTGAAGAAGAGGCAAGGATGGCTTTAGAATATAACAGTGTTGACATCAATGGAACACCGATGATTACAGTAGTCTGTGATGGAAGCTGGGCAAAACGATCCTACAGAGGTGGTGGAAATTATAATTCTCTCTCTGGAGTTGCTGCAATTGTTGGGGTAAAATCTGGTAAAATTTTATATTTGGGAGTAAAAAATAAATATTGTTGTGTTTGCCAAAGAGCTGAAAACAAAGGTGGACAAGCTGCTAAACATACCTGCTACAAAAACTGGAACTCATCTTCCACGGCTATGGAAGCGAGCATAATTGCAGAAGGATTTTGCTCAAGTTTGAAAATGTATAACCTTATTTACAATAAAATGATAGCAGATGGAGATAGTAGCTGCTACAAGAAAATTCTAGATAGTAGGCCTTATGAAACCTGTGTGGTTCAAAAAATAGAATGTACTAATCATTTGCTGAGGAATTATAGCAGCAAATTACGGGAGCTTTCTAAAGTAAAAGGCGTTCCTGGGGCTTCTTTGAGAAATATTATTTCAAATAACATTTTGCGATGCAGAACAGCTGTGGCAAAAGCAGTTCAATACCGGAAAAAAGAAGAAGGCCTCAGTGAGGAGGAAAAAATTAGAAACCTAAGGAAAGATATAATTAACAGTATAAGCCACATATTTGGGGAGCATAAAAGCTGTTCCGAATTGAAATATTTTTGTCAAAAGATAGAAGCTGATAAAAACAATTATATGTCGGATTTTCGAACATTTGCCATTGAGGAAAAACTAATGGAAGCCGTGCGCTATTTAGCAGGACATTCCAGAAGCTTGCTGGAAAACGTTAACACTAACATTGTGGAACAATTCAATGCTAACATTGCACAAAAAGTTGGAGGTAAACGAGCAAATTATACTCTTAGGAGATGTTATCAAGGACGCTGTTTTTCTGCGGTGGTTTCAAAAAATACGAAAAGACCGCTGTATAATATATTCAAGCACTTGAGTGGGGGACACAGTCCTGGAAAAAATGTGAAGAGAATTGAGCAGTTAAAATTAAATAGGCAAAAGAAACATTCTCAGTCCAGGAGGAAACTAGTATTCTCTGCTAGCAAGTCAAGTGAACCAGATGCCAATTATGGAGAAAATTGTCAAAAGCCAGATCTGGATCAACAAGCGTTTGAAGATTTAAAAACGGAATTATTAAAAAAGTTGAATAAATCCGAAGCTGAGTATAGACAAATAGAAATTAATACTCGTCTTCAAGCGGATTCTGCTGAATGGAGGCAGTATAGAAAAACAATGTTAACATCTTCCTTATTTGGGAAAATTTGTAAGATGCGTCCAACAACAAGTTGCGCATCTACCATTACAGATATCTTGTATAAAGATTTTTTTCTAAAGCTACTGCCTGGGGAAAAAATAATGAAGACAGGCCAAAAAGATCGTTGGAATCAAGATTTGGTTTCAATATTTCTGATTCCGGTCTTGTGATAAACCAAAATTGGCCATTTCTTGGTGCTTCTCCGGATGGTATCGAGGAAAATTCGGGATTCCTAGTTGAAATCAAATGTCCCTTTTCAGCAAGAAACCTGACCATTAAAGAGGCTATTTCAAAAAAATTAATACAATATTTGGAAGTAGACGGTGAAAATTACAAATTGAAAAAAAACAATTATTATTATCAGGTTCAGGGCCAATTAAATATAGCCCTCAAAGAAAAATGTTATTTTTCGGTATGGACTCGAGAAATTATTTATTTAGAAGCTCCAATCGACAAAGAGTTTTTCGAAATATCAATGTTACCAAAGCTTGAAAAGTTTTATTTCAATTGTCTCTTGCCTGAAATAATTGATCCAAGACACACAAGAGGCATGAAAATAAGAGATCCAACTTATATTATTGAGGCTCAAAAAATTAAAGATAAAAAATCCTACTACCCCTGAACGAGCCCCTGAATGAAAAATATGTTGTTTTAAAAAGTAACTATACGTTTCAATTATAATGTAAGCTAATTATATAAAGTAAAGTTCTTCTATTCTTAGTTGGAAGGTCCAAATTGAAATTTTTGTAGTTCATATCATATGACACACTTTATTATTGGCTTCTCAGACAAATGTATTCGTGATAAAAGTCTCTGCATAAAAAACACTACTTAGTAGTACAGTGTGTCCCCGGATCGACGCATGAATAAGTGAAATTTTTGCTATGATTTTAGTTTCAAAAATCGAGTATGCCTTGGAAATTTACAAAATGGTTATTTTTCCCACTAGTAAACTGCTTTTTCTGTAGGAGATACGACAACATGTTATTAAGAAAAGTTGTTCAGAAAGGAAAATTGAGTAAGAATACAAAATTTCAAACTTTGATATTTTGCCTTATTTCTTCTTTCTTTTTTAATAAAGTACAGGTAACTTCCATGTTAAACATATTGAAAATTTTCGTTAAAAAAAGTTGTTCAGAATGATACGTTATCGAAGTATGCAAAATTTCAAGAAGATCAGTTTGTTTTCTTAAAAAAAGAGGAGAATAAGACAAAATATCGAAGTAGGCGCAGCCTTTGAAATTTTGTACTCTTACTCAATTTTCCTTTCTGAACAACTTTCCCTAATAGCATTCTGTCGTATCTCCAACAGAAAAAATACTTTACTAGTGGGAAATATAAGCTTTTTGTACGTTTACAAGACATGGATCTGGATTTTTCGAAACTGAAATTATGGCTCAAATTAGTTTCTATCCAATCAGGGCTGAAACCCAGAAGTTTAAATTTCAACTCAAACATTTTCAGACATCTTCACCTATTAATGCGTCGATCCGGGCACGCACTGTATATGATGTGCAAAAAAGATATGATTTTTTTAAGTAAAAAGTTATCGGATATAAAATCTTTGAAACAGCGAATTTAAAAGCCATCATAATGCAAGCAAACACTCTACAACTTTTTTCAAATGAGGTACAGCTTTTTAATAAACTGGAGTCAAAAATTGGTACCTAGTTTATTATTTTTTTTTTCATTGTTTGCCATCAGTTTATTGAACAACTGTCCTTCGTACGTAAAAACTTAATAAACATTTTTTGTTTGTTTTTGATCCATATAATTTTTTTTCCTAAGACGAATAATTTTTTCTGAGAAACCAAAAACAAAAAGGTTTCCCATATTTTACGAACTTTTTGGAGGGCACTGTATAAGCTCACCAAATAACAAAGGGAAACACAAATTTCGAGTAAATTTTTTTCCAAATATAAGGATTTTTTTTAATTGTATTTGTGTTTTATTGATATTATAGACTGAAATTAAATATTCCCACCTGCATTTTCTAGTGAAAATACTATTTTTTTGCAATTAATTAATAGGTTTGACTTATCACCTAAAAATATCGAGAAAATTAAATTATTATTGATTTTATTTAAGCCTCATCTTTATGAAATGAGAAAATATTTTTTATCCGATCGGACGAAAAACGACACCTTTCCGATGTGTTTTCTCACCGCAAAAGTCATGATTCCAGTATATTGTATTCGTTGCTTGGCAACTTGCAATAACTGTACAAGAATAGAAAATAACTGTCCGGGAATATAACATTCCCGTCCTAGGCGGGGAATGTAACATTTCTGTTCTATTCAAACGCCTTGTTTGTCAAATCGACGTCTATCAAAAGCAACATTTAGATGTTATTTCCGTAGTTACGTAATAAACTTCAAACTCCCTCGATTCAAAACTTGATATTATGTTGAGTTTAAATTTAAAACACCGTTTTTATTTAGAGTAAGATGTGGCTCTATTTTTATAAGTACGTATTCTAATTAATTTCGATCGGATAAAAAATAGTATGTGCAACTCGTAGGAAAAGCACATTCCTGGACTCCTGTGTTGCTGACCTCAGCAATTACCACAGTCGTCCAGGAATGTTGCTTTTCCTCCTAGTTACACAATATACTATTTTTACTCTTGGTAGCATTTAATTTTTCTCCCCAAGGTATTGACATAAGAAAATATGGACTTGAAGAAACGTATAGGCCCGGAAGTATTTCCCAAGATTAAAAAGAAGGAATACTAAAACACCCGTTTTCGCGTTTTTTTTAATACGAAGTTTTTTCTCGGAAAAAATTGCAAAAAATACGATATTATTTTCCTTGTTTTTGTGGTATTTTTTTAACATAAACAAACACATTAAAAAATATGCAAAAATAAAAATATTTACCTTTCGTATTCTCTACACTAGCATATAAAAAAAATTGTGGTTAAGTCGTTTTTCCCTTACTTTGGCTGGTCATTAACCCAGAATAGGTGTATTCTTCCCATAAATTTGGAATTATATTTTCCAGAAAAAGCTACTGCTATACAAAAAGAGTTTAATTTGCTCTTTCTCATAGGAACCTTACTTTTAAAAAGTTTCAAACATAACCTTCAAAAACACGTGTTTTTGGGTTTTTCGAGAGGAAGTTTAGCTTCCATTGAAAAAAATGTCAAAAATAAATATGTTTTTATTTTTTTTATTTTATTTTCTTGTCCAGTTTTCCTGGTACGCTCCAGGAAAAATCTGACGTCTCTTCGGAAATCCCCAACCGCGAAAACGCCTATATCATAAATGAAGATATTCCCCTTTTTTTCGTTTTTTTTTTCTTACCCAGGAAAAATTTTAGGTCATATATGAAGGTCCCCGTTCCCGAAAACCCCCTTATACCGAATTTGAACTCTCCACGGCATATCATTTAAATCTTACAATTTTTAAGGGAGGAGTGGGGGGATCGAAATTATAAATTTGCTTTTTGGGATCATGGCAACTTCTACCATCCACCTATCGAATATGAACACGATCGAAAAAACAGTATATTTTTTCCCCAAGAGGAAAAATAGGCGTCTCCGTTTAAAAAAAATACCGAAGCAAATTTTTTCAAATTATAGAAAACGAATTATTACTGATTTTATGGAATCAAATCGCAGCAGGCTTCCTCAATTTAGGGCCACAGAGCTATACAGGGTCAAAATGTCCTTCAAAAATTAATGTCACTTTTGAAATCAAAACCCCCATATATAGTAAGTTTAAAAAAAAAATTCTCCAATTTTGCCCAGCTCACGTTCTCTGTTGATGATTTACCCAAATTTATAACGATAAACAAAGGGAATATTTAAAACAATTATCAGCTCTTATATATTTTCAATCATACATTCTGCCCATTCCAAGATTTCTATACTTTATAACCGGCAGCCCACTCGGTTTCGCGGCCGAACAACATTCAATATTCAAAGTATCATAATAATAACGGTAAATCGGTAAATATGTACCTAAATACGTCCACCGTGAAATCGGAGTAGTGGGAGCGCGTTAGTCTCCACCCCACGCCGTAACGCCCGTGTACCCGACCCCGTAGCGCTACCCGAGCAGTCTACAGTGAACGGACTCTTAAGGAAACTGGCAAGCCAGCTGCAGAGAGAGGCTGGCAGTCCGAAGGACGACAGTTTGTTCACCATCATGCCAAACTCTGTCGAATGTCTTCGAAATATCCACAGAATATGAGTTTGGTGTTACAATATTTACATTAATGTAGAAACCGAATTCCATACTCGTTTAAAAGAAATAAATCTGATAGTTCTTCACTCTAGGTATTTATTCAGTATTGTTACCGTCACACACATATGTTTGTTATGATGTGTTAAAATAAAATAAATCTTAATTATTGCGGTTTTCACCTTTTCCTAAATATTTTGTCCATACTCTGTTCTAGTTAAGCGTGCTAAGTGGCATCTGGGAATTCGATCTCAGAGCAAACCAAGTGATATAATGATGGAAGTCTACAGGGCCATGAAAGCTTTAGACTATGAATGGAAAGTGATAAATCCATATCATGTTAGGGTCAGACATCAAAACACACTTCACGATAGACACGTCATGATGTCTTTGCAGTTATATCAGGTAAGCCTTGAATGACACTACCACCACTGAAATTGTAGCTTCATTTAGCGTATTTTTCACCTTTATTCTAAAATTATATTTAGAACATTAAATAAATAAATATATAAATAGTTTATTAACGTATCATCTCATTTATCCAATATATATTTACATTGTTTTGCCTTACTCTAACTTAGCCTACCTTATCTATCCGCCGAGTTTGACAGTACTAGGACTCGACATACCGAGACCCTTTGAGCACACACTCGCTGCGGCATATTCCCTATGCAATAGGGGACAGATAGCAATACTAACCCAAAGCATCAACAATTTCAGGGCAATATTCAGATAAAAAATACTTAGAGTTACTAATATATATTGAAATATTATTGATAAAATTGTTAAAACGAAGGGTGCCAGATATAAGAGCCCTGTGGACACCAGATGTGTTTCTTGGAGAAATAATTTTTGATTTTTAAAATTTGCCTCCGATTAGATAAATAACTTTTAAATCATCTCAACATGTTTCCATAAATTACATCCCGTCTAGTTTTCCTATAAATATATTTTAATTAAACTTATCAAATTTTTTCGAGAAATCAGTGTAAATCGAATCCATCTGCAAGCCTTCCAACCAGGTTTTTAGACATTATTCCTAAACTAATAAGTTTTTAACTGTGGATTATGTCAGGACACTCTCCTCTAGTAATAAACAAAATAGACAAAAGTTTGACAAAATACAGGTACAATGCCTTAAGGATATCACTGGTTTAGCTTACAAATTCATGAAAATGTCTATTTCGGTCATATCACAGCTACCTGCTCCCACATCCGTTACTATTATATTAACACCATAATCTCACAGACATCTTTGCTGTAAACACGAGAAATAGTCTGAAAATTACTCAGTTATAATAATCCGTTATCAGAAGATTTTAAAGACAAAAAGATGTTAAACGCTCGTGGAGCTATGACGAGTTCCACCGAGATTAGTATTAGTGTACACTTACCGCATTCGACCAGCCATCCACAGCTAAAACAATTACCCGGCAGGTCGGAGTGCAAGGCCTTGTAGCAAACTGTAAAATGAGCGCGCAATTTACACGCTGCTCAATAATCCGGAAAAAGGTTCATTGGGCGCCACCGAGTTCGTTACGGACCAAACTGGAAGGTAAACCTAGTCGGTAAGGAGCGCTAAAAAGAATGTCACCACCTAATCACTAGTTAAGTTACGATAAGTAAATTGAACACTCCAGCTATTGAGCCAAGTAAAACACGCCACAGATACGATTCTAATTATCTATTGTTCAACAAAAAAAATATTGTACAAAAAGGTATCTTTCTATCTTATAGAATATAATAATATATAATAAATATAATAAATTTAAGAATATTAATAATTTGAGTAATTTTCTAATTAGTACTTACTAAAGGAAAATGAAAAGGATAGGAAAAAGGTACATAAAATAATTATGAGAGGGCACAGCCAACGGACAGTTGGATGCGGTAAAACACCCCAACTTAAAGGCGTTAAAAATATGAATAGTTACTAATTATCTAATCAAAGATAGTCCGAAACTCAAATCAAATATTATTTAAGAAATACTGCTGAAATGACTCATACCCCGTGGTCGGGATAAGCAAGTGCTTTTATTATTGTTTAATACCATAAAGACGGGTGTGGTATCTTAATTAACCACTTTTAATGGACAGTATAATATAGGGTGGTGAGGTAAATTGAAACATGTATTCGGTATTGATATAATTTAATAATGCAGGTGTAAATTGCATTTAAGTATAATAGAGATAAATAAACAGTGTTTTCTATGTTAAATAGAAATTATATATGTACAATTCTTAGACTAAAACTTTCAATCATTCATCATTCGTTCAAGTATAAAACTAATATTACAAAAGGTTTCTTAATTATTAACTAAAGACTAAAACAGTCTTGTTTATGCAATTTTAAACTGAAATATGTTTGTCCTGGATTCCGATTTTGGTCGCGTACCTAATCGGACTGGCTGGTGTTCCCAGAGTTGAGCACTGCGGTTTACCCTTCTATCACGATCTTACGGTCATTTTGCATTGTATTAGGCTTGCTTTTTACACTAAGTGAAACCAGTAAAGGCCGCATAGCACGTAGTTGCTCTAATTTTCTAGTTTCCGGGGACGGAACCCCGGCTTTTGCCCTAACCATGGGTGATTACACCGAAGACGAGGACACGTTGTCCAACGTATCGATGGAATCGAACTCCGAGCGACGATATTCGGAGCTTACCATCAAGAAGACTAAATCTAGATGTAATAGTTACGCCGAAATATGCGTCCAATGTCGCCTTGATAAAGAAAAGCTAAACAACGCCGCCGAACTACAGCAAAGCGAACTTTACCGCATAATGACTAAAGTTCGACAGCATATGAGGGATACACACCCCTCGAGAATAAAGTACAATACCTCAGCGAGAATCGACACCGGAAAAAAAGAAGGCTAGTCCTACAAGCCTCCAAGGAGAAGAAGCGGCCAAAAAGCTGAAGGTCAATAAGGTCACGGCTGGCGAAATAACATCAACAATGCAAAAAACTCACACCGATACCGAGCCCATAGCAACAGCGCCAGCGCCCGCGTTTAAAATAGACGACACCACACTTATGGCGCCGCCACCGGCACCGCCAAGAACCGCTGATCTCCTGAAACCCAATAAAGAATTAGAGCCCTTTAAGGTACCATTCAAACAAATTCCTTTTAAAAGAAATTTCAAGGTGGTGAATTTAGATAAGGGGCAATCTAACTATAATGTTCGGCGCCTAAACCAAGAAGTCAGAACAATCATGTCAGTCCGTGTCAACTGGGAAATTCGGCGTTCTAGCAAACCCGTCTTGCAGTGCAAAAAATGCCAGCAATTCGGGCACGCTAGAACATATTGTAACCGCAACGTAGCTTGCAGCAAATGCGCGGGGGCGCATGAAATCACATCCTGCAATTCAGACACCCTAAAATGCGTAAATTGCAAAGGGCCACACCGCTCAATCGACGAAAATTGCCCAGTGTTTGAATACAAACTTAACATTATTCAAATTACAGCTAAGCCGAAATCGACAAAACCGACATTTCGCCCCGCGCCACCCCCTGCCAACCCAGCGTGGAGGGGCCCAAACAACATCAGCAGAGCAGACGGTCAAAGTGGTCAAGGCCTAAGCAATGGCCAACGTAGCAACGACAGAAACGACTATAACAGACAGTTCCCCGCAATCCGCGGCCGCCAGCAACCGCCACCCCCTGGAAACCAAGCCGCTGATAACACAAATGTACAGGTTAGTGGTTCTGCTAGCGGCAATAACAATATTAGTAATTCTAACACTTCAAATATTTCTAATATAATGTCAGATCTTAATAGTGTCGTGGCTAAGATCAATAGCCTTGTAAACCTAGATCAACTATATCTTGCTTTAGAGAAATACTCAAACATGCTAGAAGCATGCAGAGGTGATAAAGCCGAGATTATACAGACATCTCTTCGCTTTTTCACCCATGAGTATTCCAAATATAATATATAAATGTTACATATTGCATGCTGGAACTGTAATGGTATTAGACAAAAACTGGGCGAGTTTCGTAACTTTATGTATACTTCCAATTTCCAAGTTGTTTTCATTGTCGAAACAAATCTGTCCCCCGACTTCGTACTGAAGATACGGGGATATAATATCGAACGATATGATAGGCCAGATCGACGCGGGGGAGGCGTGGCCTGCCTCGTACATAAGTCGCTCCAATATAAGAGAATCCGCAATATTCGTTCTCCGATAGAACACGTTTGTATTGAGACGACGAGCGGTATACGTATCTGCGGCGGCTACGCACCCCCGGGTCCTCGCATCACGGCACCTGACCTTTTAGCACTACTCCCTATAAATCGAGTAACGTTGTTAATAGGCGACTTCAATGCCTCCCACGCCGAATGGGGTGGCACTACCAACGGCAGGGGCAGGATGTTTAAAGCAGTTATCGACAATAACTTGGAAATGTCCTATCATCGAACACCAAATCCTACTTTTGTCCGCAATCCCTCGTTCTTGGACATTGCTATTACTCGGGGAACAATAAGGACATCTCAACTTCAAGAGCTGAATGCTCTAAACTCGGATCATCTTCCAATCAAGATCAGCCTATACTGCAGGGTCCCTGTGACAAACGACACCGTCGTTTCGTATAGGGGGGTTGATTGGAGGGTGTTCCGCGAGCAGTTAAATGAGATTACTGTTGTCCCCGAGCAAATAGAGACTGTCCAGGAGTTAGAAAACGAGGTAGAAACTCTCACGTCAAATATCCAGCGCATCCGTGATGCTTTATGTACTAGGGTCGCCATCCGCCCTAGCACTGACACCCTTCCTGAACATATCCTTAATCTCATTACCTTTAGAAACCGATTTCGACGAAGATGGCAGAGGAACCGGACACAAATGGGATCCGCTCGCATCAATGCACTGACCGAGGAGATAAGGATGAAAATCCGCGAGCATCGTAACCAAACATGGTTGGATTACATTAATACTATAAGCAGGGATGATGGCTCGCTCTGGAAACTCGTCAGGAGAGTCCGCGGAGGCCCAACGCGAATACCTGAAATCAACCATCGCGGCGTGGAAATCGCCGAGGATCAGGGAAAAGCGGAGGCCTTCGCCGACTACCTGGAGGGTGTCTATACAGCGGCGCCTGACACCCTGCCTGAACAGGCACGTTGCACACAAACTGTCAACACATTTCGACAGTCTAAATATCCTATCCCTTCCTGCAGTGCTAGATAAGCTGAGAGTCACTCCGGCGGACATTCGCAAAGCCCTTTGTCGTCTTCCGAGAAACAAAGCGCCCGGCCCGGACAACATTCCGACTACAGTCCTAAAAAATCTACCCCGAAAAACCATCATCCAGTATATGCATATCGTTAATGCGGTTATCCGGCTGCAACATTTCCCTCAATCCTGGAAAATAGCGTGCATAATACACTTCCCGAAACCGGGGAAAGACCTGTCTCTCCCAGCTTCTTACCGGCCTATCTCTCTCTTAAACACACTCGGTAAGGTGGCTGAAAGGCTAATCTTGCCGAGGGTCAATAACGAAGTAGAAAAACTACGTATTCTCCCTCAGGAACAATTCGGTTTTCGAGGGCGGCATGGAACCGTCATGCTGGCCTCGAAGATCGCTTCCGACATATATAAGGGGTTCAATGGCAGAACGTCTACTACCCTACTGCTATTGGACATCGAAAAAGCGTTCGACAGGGTATGGCACGATGGGCTTCTGTTCAAACTACTGGCGACTTACAGTATGCCACTGTATTGGACAGCGCTCATCGCGTCATATCTTGCCGGGCGCTCCTTCACCACCCGTATTGGGCACAAAATCTCTGACAGTAAATCACTGCAAGCAGGGGTGCCACAGGGTACTGTATTATCGCCGCTATTATTCATTCTTTTTATAGCAGATATCCCGTCACATCCTAACACCCGTAAAGCCCTCTTCGCTGACGATACAGCGATTTATTCCCAACATCCCCAAGCGAAGGTGGCAAAATCATACCTACAGGAGCACATAAGCATCCTTATTCCGTACTACGAACAATGGAAAATTTCACTGAATGCTGCCAAGACGGAGCTAATCCTGGTTACCAGGAAACGTAAAGATGTCAATATCACACCCCTAACCATTGGCAACACGGCAATTCTCCCAAAAAGTCAAGTGAAGTATCTGGGCATCACCTTTGACGATAAACTTAATTTCAGCAAACATGTCAACGCCATAGTAGCAAAAAATGCCATAATAAAAAAGGGCCTAAACACCCTGGTCACTGCTCGCTCCTTTCTAAGTCCGGCGAACAAGCTCACCCTCTACCGAGCCATAATAAGACCAGCTCTCCTATACGGCGCCCCCGTCTGGTGTTCTGTCGCCAAAACACACAGAAAAAAGGTCCAAGTCCTTCAGAATAATTACTTAAGGGGAGCGTTCTCCGTCACAGGACTCGACAGAGTTAGAATCGAGGATCTGCATGCGTGGGCAAAGATGGAATACATCGAGGAGTACATCGATGGCCTCGCATGCAGATTCTTCGAGAAACAAGTGACGGGATCGCCGCTTACAGCGAATCTTGGCAATTCCCGGTATAACCCGGAAAACCCTACCACCTATGGCACTATTTACAGAGCAATATCGTTATACTACAAACAACTTAGGCCCCCTTAACTTATATTTCTTAAAAATGCATTAACCTAACCATTTCTCCATATAGCTACTTTCTAAACCAACTTTTAAAAGCATAATTTCAAAAATTTCATATTTTCAATATCAGGAGCGCAGAAACACAATACATGTCCCTCATGGGTACATGTGCGAGCTGCTTTGGCCCAGCCAATCAACTGTGTTCGGACACGGTGGGCGGGGCTTGTTAAGGGAGCTGGTCCGCCTATAAATGAGCAAACCATCTGAACCTAACGCATATGATTTCAAGCCACCGAAGCTCCATGTCTCCGCAGCTGGTACCGCGGCTCGTCCGGCGTACCCTAATGCCATTACAGCTTACTTGAATAGACTTACAGAGTTGAGTCTCTATCGTTTACCTTAGTATACCTTTTGTTTTAAGATTCCATGTTGTATAGTGTAAATGT
>JAEQML010068381.1:0-18329 GCA_016904865.1 Pissodes strobi | reverse complement strand
TCCTTTTGGATTAAATTTTGCATGGAATACAAAGTGTTTCATTTGGTATGATTCATACATGCACACAGCCACCACTCTTCACTTAGATTATCTTTTGGTTATTGGTTAAATTACGTTTTGGTTATTAGTTGCAAATGGACTTATAGCCATTTTATTA
Organism: Pissodes strobi; assembly: GCA_016904865.1. Taxonomy (NCBI): domain Eukaryota; kingdom Metazoa; phylum Arthropoda; class Insecta; order Coleoptera; family Curculionidae; genus Pissodes; species Pissodes strobi. The sequence goes on along the minus strand of JAEQML010068381.1, from coordinate 18,172 downwards.
AGGCTATTATTCATAGCCATTTTTTTGTTACGGGCCTTAATGTTGACAGGTACTGCCACATGCTTGGATCGGCGCTTTCTCCCGAGTAGCTCCGGTTGCCGGGAGGGTTATTGGGTACTCTACATGCATTCATGGGGTGACGAATATGTCTCACCTAAAGTGTTTGTATTAAATTAGAACTAATCCTCCTTGGCCTGATTTATTTAGGTCAGGAAAACCTACTTAGTATCGTTTACTGACTCAAGAACTCAACGTAACGAGCATTTTGTCGGGACTCGGATCAGTGTGATATTGTGGTTAGAAAGTATTCCCAATTTAGGCCTACAACAGCCTTCAAACAGATAAGCTGCAATTTGAATTTAGTTAGCTAACATGACGGCATTTATGATGGTAAAATCCCACAAATAACTGCCCCCATGAAGTAATATAGGAAAGTTAAAATATCAAGATAATTAAATAAAGACAGATTTGAAGTACTAAAAGATCGTCGAAACTTACGCCCAAATGCTAATATAAGCAGAGAAAGCAAGTACAGAACGTCTAAGAATTTAGTCAATAAAGTCCATTTGCACCAAGAAATAAATATAGAATGAATTAAAATTAAAATTAAAAACTAAGAGACTATTAACGTGAATATATCAAGTCATGCTAGCATTGTTGACATCTATGTTATCGAAACAAAATTGGTGTTGCGATGCGCTTTTCGTGTATGTGAAAATGTTATGATTTTTTTGATATGGTTTAAAAGAATTTTTTTTTATTTAATAAAAGTTGTTCGATGCTCATGAAGCTATGACGAGCTCCACCGAGAGTAACAATAATCACCACTTACGGAATTCGACTAGATCTCCTTCACTGAAATAAACACCCGGAAAGATCAGAACGTAAGGCCCCGTAGCAAGTTGTAAGGTGTGCGCGCAATTTGCCCGCAGCTCCGGAGAGAGGTTCTTTGGGCGCGACCGAATTCGTTACGGACCAAACTGGAAATCCCCGCGTTGTTCCAGGAACTTGCTATAAGACCTCAGTTCCTCTTGATCCACCCTGCCGGTAAGATTTGCTAAAAGGATTTTCCACTGAATCTAAATGCGCAAATCGTCGAACCAAATGAAAAGCCGCAAAAACAATACGATCACTTTATTCCAAAAAGCTGTAAATGAGCTACTAATAAATATTAAAAGTTAAGGACAGCGTTCAAGATTTCAAAATAGTGAGAGAGGATGGTTCGAACCAACCCATTGCTGAACTATCCAATAAAAAAACTAGCTATAAACAAAAATAGTATTTTGTGACCATAAAGGGGGCGCTCTAAACTGATTAAAAGAGAAAAGAAAACATATGGTGCGCAAAACAAATTTTCCCAAACACAAGGGAACAGAAAAGAATTAAATCTACGCTAATCTAGCACTTAACTGAACTTCTTTTTTGAAAGTGTCCATGTCCACCTACCCGGCTCGGTGGCACAACTCGTCGACGACCAACTCATCTCACCGGTCCAAATGACAATCTGGTCACTCCAGATAGACTAGCTCCGTTAGTCCCGAAATACAGCAGGCAAGTAAGCCAACTAACAAGGTTCACTCTGGCGTAGAGGCCCCTAACTCCTTGTCAGGTAGCACAGCAGATTTCTGCCCCCGGGGACCGGCCCTAGGAATGGAAATATTTCTTAGTAACGACCCACCACGATAAGTGAATCGATTGCTAATATATAACATCTTTCCAAAAAAACAATAATTTAGCAGCATTACTAGCGATTTCTTTTTAAATTTTAAATCTAAGTTAATAAAGAACCAAACGTTAAAGAATAAATAATTAAAGCACCCTCGTAACGATATATTTGAGCAACCGAAAAAAAAACATTACAATTATAATTATTATAGCTTAATACTAATTATGCACGAAAACTACAAAAATTAGATTCGACCAGGGGAAGCCGTCGTCATTAATAAAAAAATAAAATAAATTTAGAGTCTTTTAAAAGGAAAAAATACGCCGAACTCGGCATCGCAAGGATAAACGAACATGTTCATAGAAAACCGTAAATAACAACCATAGTTCAGAATAAAAGCTAAATAATCGCGAATAAAAGCATTATTTCTAGATTTACAGGGATAAAATACGCGCTATATTGATAAAAGAATTCTAATATGAGCCGATTAATAGCGAAAAGCTCTAAAATGAAAAATCAAACGGCATGAATTAGACAAATAAATGGTCTGAAATACCCTACAATATTATTATTCAGTACATAGAATAACTCTCACCGAACTTCAAAATTTCAGGTGAACAGTACAAGTACGGTCCACATATCGAACCAAAATCACTGAATTATACTTAAATGAAACCAACGTACTAGACGAATTTGTATCATATCAACAGGATAGCGTGCCTAAATCTTTAATCACTCTAGAACCAAAATTCAATAAAGTAAACTATTATGAATGATAATTCACCAAAAATATGGAATCTTAATTATAAAATATGATGGCAGACTTCCCCTAATACCGAATCAGTTCAAGTATAAACAAAACGGCATTAAATAGCATCCGACAACCGAAATTCCCAATTTAGTGTCTATTTTTAAAAAAATCAAATGCATCAAACAACACGAAACTAAAGTCGTTTGCAAAACAAATGTTAAGATTAAAAAAAGAACATAATTTCCATGGCAAAGACTCCAACTTCGGTACTATAATGAAATCCAGGCAAAAAAGCAGTCTTAGCATTATTTACTTAAAGGTTGTGGTGAAAGTCGCCATCAGTAACGCGAACACGAAAGCAATGGTTATATTTTACCCCCTTATATAAATCGCCTCGGATTGGCCAAGTAAATTGGACCACTAAAATTGCCGAAAATCTACGTTACACTTCGTCGGAAATATAATAAAATGATTAATACGACAGTTCATACAATTCGAGTATCAAATAGACAACGACTAACTTATTCAAATATAGAATTCATGAGCCTGAATTACTCTCGTATCACTTTGACGTTACACGATTAGCTCTAATTGCCGCCTTTATTAGGATGACGTTACAACGAAATAATTTGGCTTAATTACTCTGATCCGCAATGAATGATAAGTAAAATAATGCAATCAAAAGCAGTTAAATTAAACCCGAAAAATGCAAAACATCTGCTAATAATAAAAACTCACCTCTTAGTCGGAGGGCACATTATTTAGCACACAAAAAAACGCCACAACTAAAATGGCTGACTTTTCCTAGAGGAAGCCGTTTCAAACAAAAAAAATCTTCGTTACATGCACAAGACATTCCGTATTTTACAACACTATCCGTAATCAATACAAGGTTCCCAGAACCAAAACGGAAATAACTTTTAGGTCAGTCGACAAAATCCGCCTTAACTAGCTTGGCGAGAACAAATTTTAAAAATCGATTGCCTATCACGGCTTCTCTAGTAAAAAGGGACGAGTCTATCACAGCAAAACCGGTCTCTTGGAACCAACAAGTCCGCGCAGCGGCAATTTTTCGGCGACGTCACCAGTCGCCCCCCAATCAGACCGAGTTTTCTCGGGCTGGCGCAAGAAATACAGATAACACCTTTAAAGCTACGTACAATGACGTGACTGCTACCAGGGCCCATCAAAACTTGCTTATAATTAATGTTCCGAAAACAGAATGTTACAGTGTTTAAACTCTAGAAACTTGCTTAATATTAAACATTTATTTGCATTGAAGGCAATCACATGTGTGACCTCCTTCCCTTTTCCAGAGGACAATGAATAGAAAGATATTGTCAAACCACTACAACGAGATGTAGATGTAAATCAATGGATTTTAACTGTAACTAATTGGAGAAGTATTAATATACTATGTAATGCGATACCAATCTTATGAGCGTTTTTATTTTGAGATTTAATCAATATTTAGATCAATCCTCGTGACTAAGAAATCATGACCAGAATTCTGACTGAAAAATAATTCAATAACGAAAATGGTGAACAAAAATTTTAATGGCGGAATGTTAGTAATCAGATATAAAAACAGATTGGAAAAGCTTCAAGGCTAATGAGGTTGAATTATTGGTTTAAAATATCCAACATGTTGCATAGTAAAATACGTCAGAAATCACTTAGAAAGTAAAAGTAAACAATTACACCGCATTAAAGACCACTGAATGAAATAAGGAGACTAATACAGAATATTTACTCTGAAAAGCTACTTAGAGAATTAAAAGACCTGTGCAGTACTCCAAAATAGAGATCTGCACGGGCCGGGTTAATCCGGTCGGACCGGGTTCGAACCGGGTCAGGCTAAAATACGTCACAAGGATGTGCGTACACCCCTTCAATTTTGTCCCGGAAGCTTCGCGCTTGCGTAGTGCGAGTCAAGTCAAGGTTGATTTTAACACTGGCTTAATTTTCTCACGAAAAAGGCAATCAGAGAGTTTACTACTACTACTACTATTAACCTTGCTTTTATTTATTTATATCAGGCATATGTTTTAGATGTCAGTGAAAGTGTTTTTTTCTAAAATTTTACTAATATTGTCCATTTTTTAGTCGGCGCGGCGTTTGTTGTTAAAATTCGATTGAGTTCTAACTTAAGTTTGGCCAGTGTAAACGTAGAATAATATTTGTTCTATACAATATAATTAAGTATATATTATATGTTATATATGTATATTATTATAGGTACAGGTTCTATTGTGCGAATTTATTGTAGTATTTTCCAAAAACCCCTTTTTGCCTGTTTGTCCAAATACAACCAGGCATCCACATAATTTATTTAGGTCCTTTTTCATTGCAATGAAAAAATAAAACTGCATATTGTAGTGTTTTAAAAATTACTCTAGTTAAGGAATTTAATACTTTATTGTTATGATCACTCACATTTTTGTTTTTCTGCCTTATTCAAATTATATATAGTAGTATAGTATTTATTACATAAAAGTCGTACAGGTAAATAATTTTACAATATCAAAAATAAAATAAACAATGCTGCAAATGTGTATTTACCCTTTTTTCCTTGTTTAATACTTTATCTAAATTCCTCCGCCATGCCTTAACAACATGCCATGTGCAATATAGTCTAAAAAAATATAAAGATTAAAATAGCAGATTGTAATATTGAACAACGAAATTATCAATTACCTAATTTCAGCAGGGTGCATAACTTGCACCCAAGCATTATAATATGCTTCAGCCATATCGGACATAAAGACTAGAGGCTTAATTTTTTTCCCAATGTTTTCTGCAACATGTGAAAAAAATGTTCAGTACTTCAGCATCATTCCTGTTAGAAATTAGGAATGCACTTGGATAACCTTCCCTCAGATCATCAAGCACAAGTATGGTATGAAGCTCAAAACCGTATCCATTTAGGCCATGCGTGCCATCTATACAAATAAAATCATCGCCAAACCTTAAATAAAATTAAGTATTAGCAGTGGAGAAATATAGTAGTATAAAAATACTACATATATATTAAATTGCAAAAAAATAAGAATGTGATAAAACCAAACCTTAATGATAATTCCTGTTGTCCTTCTGTCATTATTATTAGCAAAAAGTCTTCTTGTTTTAGTTGAGGGTACTCATTGGATGCACTTTGCTGTGGTTTATGAAATAGGATAGAGCCATTGCCTTTAAGCTCATTCACCCAAGCGTCAGCACTAACGGCATCACTAGCATGACGTACAGCAGATTGATTTAGGTGAAAAGCTGTATTAATATTGACCAGGTCTTGTCTTGTCAGCAGATGGACACGCTATAGATGACAATTAGAAACAGAGTCCCTTATTTCATCTAATATAGACTGGAATGGAATTTTTGCGGCTATTTTAGATGCTATATTTTGCCGGTCTGATGATGAGAGGAAGAGGTGCCCCATATCTTCTTCTAGCCTGTGTCCAATATGTGTTTTACAAAAATGCACCACACATTTAGTCTTTTCAACTATTACATTCATTCCAGCATAGCAATATGCATTAATTTTATTACTCTTTTGTGTTTTAAATGCTCTAATATTTTTCCCTCTTGTTCTAACGTTACCTGACCTATGGCATGTATACTTTATTCTTTTGAAATTTACATGTTGTTTAAAGTCATGCATATTTACAAAGGAAGAAAAAGTTTGCTTCTCAGCGTTCATTTTCCAAACCTGAAATGCCTCAAATGTTTCAAATACGAGTGTGTCCCTGTCAATTGTCTGTTATGTAATGGCTAATTAGTTGTTCTGAAGATGCACCTTTATATTGACACAAAGGGCACCTTAGCACCTTGACTACTGCATGATGAGTTTCTTTGTGCAAAATAAATTATTTTAACATGTTAAACTGAGAATTACATCGCTTGCAGTTAAAAATTTTTTTGGAACTAATTCTTCAAATTTCTCTAAAAAAGTAACTTAGCTATGATATGAATTGCAAAAACTAAACTATTATGATTTGTAATTTACCTGGGTGTTTTTGTCCTATATGCTTTCTTAAATTGCAAAGCTTTACATAAGTAGCCCTACATTCTTGGCATATATGAGTTCCATGTTGACCTTTGGCGCCAGAATACCCATTTTTTCTAAAATAAATAGTTTATCAGTCGATCCTACATAAAAAGGACCTAATTATTATGATTATTTGGTTTAAAAAAGGTGATAAAATGTAATAAAGGCAGTACTTACCTGGGTGTTTTCTTTTCACATGGGCCCTTAAATTAGAAGTTTTGGAAAACTCGTTTGCATTCAGCACAATGTACCATTTTAGGTCGAGTCCAAAATATATACAAATGATATAAACCAAAGTAAACTACAAATACAAACAACTGACTGGAACACAAGCAGTATGATTCTCCACAAGAGGAGAACACTGGAAGAGGACCGTAGAGAACAAGCCACAAGCAGAAAAGATGGAAATACGTTATACTTCTAAAATATAAAGCTAAGAAAAGCTTCCCCCTTATAATATTAATAATGATAATAAAATAAAACTGATTGGTACACCAACATTAGCAAAACGGCGCCACAAAATATTTTGTGAACGGCGCCAAATAAAAGCAAAGTTAAGTTAAAATCAACATTGACTTGACACACTACGCAAGCGCGAAGCTTCCGGGACAAAATTGAAGGGGTGTACGCACATCCTTGTAAAGAAGTCGGGCTTTAATAAATCCCGGCTCCACAAGCGAAGCCCAATTGCCCGATTTGCTCCAGTAATATAGTAATATATACTTTTATTATTATTTGGAATAACGATCTGGTACAATTGCATTTATCTTATATTCTTTATTTACCTATCCGCTAAAATCTATTTAGTCTACTATTTCGGCTTGGCCGGGCCGGGCAGAATAAATTCTTGTCGGTCTCGGGTCGGGCCGGGCCTATAAAACTTCTGGCCCGGAGCTAATAACTTCGTCCCGTCCAGGTTTCTACTCCAAAACCCACCAATCAAAAATGCACAGACAAGTACTTAGAAATAACGTTTTAGCTAAATGATGGAGATGTCTAAAAAACGGATGAGAAAACACATTTTAAACATAAAAATAATCACCAATACTATTTATTTATTTTATGAATACTAATACATTGATAGCAAAGGAGGATATTGCCAACTATAGACCTGTATCACTACTAAGCACATTCTCTAAAATTATAGAAAGATTGCTTTATGAGAGAATCATGAAATTCCTGATAAAGTTCAACATCATTAATGATGACCGGTATGGTTTCCTTAAAGGAAAATCCACTGAAGCTACGTCGTACTCTCTCTTGAACTTCATTCATGAGAACATAGACAGCAACAGAATAGTGGTTGGGCTATTCTTCGATCTCTCAAGGGCGTTTGCCCCCTGGATCACGACTTTGTCGAAGCTAAACTAAATAACATCGGCTTCCGTGGGCGGGCGAAGGATCTCATTATGTCTTACCTTAGAGACCGAAAACTGCAAGTCAGGATTGGCCAGGAGATGTCGGATGGTTTTGATGTCGACATGGAAGCTCCCCAAGGATCGGTATTGGCTCCACTTATATTCCTGTTGTTCATAAATGACCTGAAACTGCAAGCTATGACAATTAAATTTGCTGATGATACGTCTGTGGTTATTGCAGCAAGAACTGAAGAGGAAATAAATTCCCAAATTAAATAGATATGCGGAGGGATGAGTGCTTGGTGTTTCAGAAACAAACTACTATTAAATGAGTCAAAAACTATCTCAGTACACTTCTTCAACTCAAAACCCAAAATCTAGGCGGATATATTTCAATCTGAAGTAAAATTTCTCGGATCATATCTGGACAGTCAACTACACTGGGACAATCACATTGAACATGTCTGTGGCAAAGTCAATAAAGCATACTTTGCCCTATTTAAATTAGAGCAAAGTGTAGATAAAAAACTTTGCTGACCTCATATTATGCTCTTGCTTATCCGCACTTGACATACAACACAACTCTATGGGGTCAAGGTAGATTCATACAAAGAGTGTTTGTTCTGCAGAAAAAAAATAATAAGACTGATATGTAACTTGAAACCGCAAGAGTCCAGCCGACAGGCCTTCGAAGAAAACAAGCTTCTGACGGTGATATCAGTCTATGTTTATAAATGTGCAACCTATGCATACTCACATATTGAGGACTTTCCTAAAACTGGTGAACACAGCAGGGATGGTACGCGACGTGGTAATGAATTGTCCTTCCCCATACACAGGTCTTCCCTCTTCCAAACATCCCCAAAATACGGCTGCATAAAAATATACAACGGGCTGCCTAGAGAAGTAAAGGACTGCACCACGTTTGGAGTGTTTAAGAGTAACCTTAAAAGCTTTCTTCTGTCAAAGTGTTTTTATTCAATTAATGACTACCTATGTTAAGTATAGAATGAGCAAATTCCTTTTATGGGTATACATATATTTTCTACTAACTATCATCCTCGTTATTTTTTATTGTCTAACTGTTGGGGCTTTTAACTTTGTCATTGTACCTTGTCCCCTATACACTTGATTTTAACATATGCTAGGTCGTTTTTATTTTAAGTATTGTCCAATTGTTTTATATATCTTAACTTTAGGATATATTAAGACAAAACTATGTTCATTTTGTGAATCATTTTGTGAATTGGTAAATAAATAAATAAATAAATTGCATTCATGGCAAAGTTAGTATCAGAAGATTAAACGTATCTTCAAATGCTTCAGCAGTTAATGTTTTCGAGCACCCTTTTTAAGATTTAGTACATATTACAACAATAAAACATACATTTTTATTAATTAATTAAATTATCGTCGTACGGCCGCCACTACAAGTTAATAATCGCATTTAATGTTGCAGTATTACATGCAATAAACCAGATTCCACTCCAGGTTTAGTTATTTTTATCGCGGGCTTGACATTGTATGTTGTGCTTATTTCTTCGAAACACCTCCGGACGTAACGTTTATTACTCTCAGGCATGCTAACTTTGAGTTTTCACGTAAAACTTCATTGATAGCAAAAAAAGAGTTTTTGCATACAATATTACCATTGAGAGTTTAATTATATAAGACTGCATTTGGCATCAAGATTTTCTTAAGAGAAATATCACTCTCAGGCAAGTCTTTTGCAATGTTGCTATTAAACTGATATGCAACAAGAATGATTACTGCGGTAGAAAAATTAAATGATTGACAATAAACCCAAAACATGATCATGTTCCATTTATACTTCTTGAGTCCACTAAGACGTAATATCAACTAGTATTAATGTGGTTGCAGCCCAAGAAAAGAAATATACAAGGGATTTTTTCAGTAAAAGAAGGACTCTTCACACAATGAAATATAAATATGTTCAAGGTTTTTGCTCTAACACTGAAATTAGTTAGGCTCTGCAAGTAAAATTAGTAAAAATTGGTAACCATTTACGTGGGATTGCAAAATGGCGACTAATAAAGAAAAAAGGCAACTCACCTGCGACGACGACAGTAAAAATCCCAATTACAGAACATAACCCAGGCACCAACCGAGCAATACACTAAAATTCAATACCGGTGACGATATCCAAAATCTGAACCATCCATGTCTTGTGGTTTCTCTGTATCACCATATCGCACCGTACTATCGGTAGGCATCTTCTATACCGTATACGTATAATCCCTAACACTAATAAGTAACCTAAGGTGCTAGAAACAAATATTCACAAATCTCATTCTGTAACTATTGTGTGACACGTACGGACGCGTCAGACGAGCCGGTAGGCAGACAGTACGAACAAAATGCGGCTTTCTACGACAGGCGCAAGGGAAAAATATTAAGATGACAATTGAAATAGCATGACATATTATCATAATCAGTATTTTTCGCCATTACGTAGCAATTGGAGCGATTACGAAATAAACTAAGATTGATTATCCATTAAATAATATATTGAGGGCCTTCTTTAATTCCTCCCTAACCCGAACTAAAAGCTGCTAATAACCCGGTTTTCTCTAGAAGAGCTGAGAACACAAATAAGCTAAATCCAGGAAAGTTCAAATTACCAAATAAACGTGGAAAACAATTCCAAAAGTTAATGCATGAAATGAAGTCATTAAAGTATGATACAAGTAGCACAATGATATAAAAACTGAAAGCTAGTCGCGATCACGAATCGTTAAGCCGCAATATCAGATCTTTACCTAAGTCAGTATAACATATACCAACTACACAGGCTTTACGTGTAATAAACACTAATTGCTATATAGAAATCACTACTTATGGCTTCGATACCAGCTTAAAAGCGAGGTGCTGCAAATATAAAAGCTCTAGTAAGCAAATGTGTCTTTCAAATATAAGAAGAATCAAATTTGTAAACCGTAGTTACACTTACGAATCAAATTATTTAATAAGAATGCAATCACTAATTTCTCGATTCTTCGATCGCGCGTCGATCGAAGAACAGGTCAATTGGTTCCCTGTGCAATCGAGCCAAGCGAGAATTTAAATCGTTTATCGCGACAAAAAATTGCCGAATAAATATTTGTTTATTTATTTACCTTGGCTTGCTTTTTACACTACGTGTAACCAGTAAAGGCCGCATAGCACTTAATTGTTGTAATTTTCTAGTCTCCGGGGACGGAACCCCGGCTTTTGCCCCAATCATGGGCGATTATACCGAAGATGAGGATTGTATGTCCAGCGTGTCGATGGAATCCAACCCTGAGCGACGCTATTCGGAGCTCACAATGAAAAAGACAAAGTCCCGCTGCAATAGCTACGCCGAAATATGCGTGCAATGTCGTCTCGACAAAGAGAAACTTAACAACTCTTCCGAGTTACCGCAAGGCGAATTATATCGTGTTATGTCTAAAATCCGCCAGCATATGCGTGATTCACACCCTACAAGAATAAAATACAACACGGCAGCCAGAATAGACACCGAAAAGAAGAAGGCAAGTCCAACTAGCCTTCAAGGAGAAGAGTCATCTAAAAAGCTCAAGGTCACAAAGGTCACGGCTACAAAAACTACACCAGACCAAAAAACTACAATACAAACCGAGTCGTTAGCAACAGCGACTACAAGCCAGAAAGGCGATAATGTGCGTATGCCGCCACCTCCTTGTACTCCTGATACCCTAATAACGAGCAGAGACATAGAGCCCTATAGGGCCCCATTTAAACAAATCCCTTTTAAGACAAATTTCAAATTGGTGACGCCCGACATGGGACAACCCCCTGTCGGCACCAAAAATCAATTCCAGCCCCTAGAGGACCTGGATACTGAAGACGACACCACTAGCGTCGCCTCTACCACCGCCTCAACCGGGGTGAAACAAAAAGCAGCGGCCAACAAAAAGACGCCTGCAAAAGCCAAAACACCGACACCACCGCCGGTAGTTATAAAAGGAAGACCCTCTGACCACCGTCAACTGAGGGATGATCTAAAAGAGATGCGAATTAAAAAGTATCAACTGAAATATACAAAGAACTCTGTCATTGTATATTGCGACAACATCCACGATTTGCATACTCTTAAGCGAACACTAGACCATGAGAAAACAGAGTATCACACGTATGCGGAGTCTCAAGAGAAGACTAGAGCTTTTGTACTCCGAGGCCTCGACGGGGATATTAAGCCTAATGAAATCGCAGAGGCGCTCACAGATGAGTACAATATCACGCCGAAATCTGTGTATGAAATGCGTAAAACGCGCGTACCTATGTTTCTAGTCATCTTAGGCACAAACTTCAATGTAAGACGTCTAAACCAGGAAGTTAAAACTCTAATGGCCGTGCGAATTAACTAGGAAATTCGGCGATCTAGCAAGCCCGTCTTACAAGGTAAGAAATGTCAACAATTCGGGCATGCTAGAACTTACTGGAACCGTAGCGTTGCTTGCAGTAAGTGTGCAGGGGAACACGAAATTACGGCATGCAATTCCAACATAGTAAAATGTGTCAACTGCAAAGGACCCCACCGATCTATCGACGAAGCTTGTCCTGTCTTCGAATACAAGCTAAACATAATTCAGACAGCTTCTAAACCTAAGCAAACCAAACAAGTTTACTGCCCTGCACCGCCTCCCGCGAATCCAGCATGGAGGGATCCAAACGCTACAGGAGTTGCAGACGGCCAAAGTGGCCAAGGCCTAAGCAATGGCCAACGCAGAAGCGACTACAATAGGCAGTTTCCCGCAATCCGAGGCAGCCAACAACCCCAATCAAGCGGAAATCAGGCGTCTGACGCGAACATAAATGTACAAAAGGTTAGTGGTTCTGCCAGCGCCAATAATGTAAATAATAATCCTAATAACACGAATATTTCTAACATTATGTCTGATCTAAACAGTGTTGTTGCGAAAATCAACAGCATGGTAAACTTAGATCAATTATATTTAGCTCTAGAAAGATACTCTAATATGTTTGAAGCATGCAGGGATGATAAGGCCGAGATAATTCAAGCTTCTCTGCGCTTTTTCACCCATGAGTATGCTAAATTTAATGTGTAAAAGTTGCATATTGCATGCTGGAACTGTAATGGTATTAGACAAAAACTGGGCGAGTTTCGTAACTTTTTGTATACATCCAATTTCCAAGTTGTTTTTCTTGTCGAAACGAAATTGTCTCCCGACTTCGTACTGAAGATACAAGGATATAACATCGAACGATTTGATAGGCCGGAACGGCGCGGGGGAGGCGTGGCCTGCCTCGTACATAGGTCGCTCCAATATAAACCAATACGCAACATTCGAACTGCCATAGAACACGTCTGCATCGAGACGGTGAGCAGCCTTCGTATTTGCGGAGGCTACGCGCCCCCGGGTCCCCGCATCACGACACCTGACCTTCTAGCGTTACTTCCGATAAATCGTTCTTCCTTGCTAATAGGCGACTTTAACGCTTCCCACGCCGAATGGGGTGGCACGACAAACGGGCCGGGGCAGGCTGTTTAAGGAAGTGATCGACAACAACTTGGAAATGTCCTATCATAGAACGCCAACTCCTACATTTGTCCGCAATCCCTCGTTCCTGGACATTGCTATTACTCGGGGAACAATAAGAACATCTCAACTGCAAGAGCTGAATGCTCTAAATTCGGAACATCTTCCGATCAAGATCAGCCTATACTGCAGGGTCCCTGTGACAAACGACACCGTCGTTTCGTATAGGGGGGTTGATTGGAGGGTGTTCCGAGAACAGCTAAATGAGATTACTGTTGTCCCCGAGCAACTAGCTACCGTCCAGGAGTTAGAAAATGAGGTAGAAACTCTCACGTCAAATATCCAGCGCATCCGCGATGCTTTATGTACTAGGGTGGCCATTCGCCCTAGCACCGAATCCCTTCCTGAACATATCCTTAATCTCATAACCTTTAGAAACCGATTTCGACGAAGATGGCAGAGGAATCGGACACAAATGGCATCCGCTCGCATCAATGCGCTGACCGAGGAGATAAGGATGAAAATCCGCGAACATCGCAATCAAACATGGATGAACTATATAAACACCATAATCAGGGATGATGGCTCGCTCTGGAAGCTTTCCAGGCGAGTCCGCGGAGGCCCAACGCGAATTCCTGAAGAAACCATCTCGGCGTGGAAATCGCCGATGATCAGGGAAAAGCGGAGGCCTTCGCGGACTACCTGGAAGGAGTCTATAGAGCTGCGCCTGACACCCTGCCCGAGCAGGAACGCTGCACCCAAACTGCCAATGCATTCCGACAGTTTAAATCTCCTATCCCTCCTTCAGTGCTAGATAAGCTGAGAGTCATTCCGGCGGAAATTCGCAAAGCCCTTTGTCGTCTTCCGAGAAACAAAGCGCTCGGTCCGGACAACATTCCGAATACAGTCCTAAAAAAAATTACCTAGAAAAACCATCATCCAGTATATGCATATAGTTAATGCGGTTATCCAGCTGCAACATTTCCCTCAATCCTGGAAGATAGCGTGCATAATACACTTCCCGACACCGGGGAAAGACCCGTCTCTCCCGGCGTCTTACCGACCAATCTCACTCCTTAACTCCCTCGGTAAGGTGGCTGAAAGGCTAATCTTGCCAAGGGTCCACAAAGAAGTTGCAAAACTTCGCATTCTCCCTCAGGAGCAATTTGGTTTTCGGGGCCAGCATGGCACTGTCATGCTGACCGCGAAGATCGCATCTGATATTTATGAGGGTTTCAATGGCAGACTAACCACCGCCCTACTGCTATTAGATATAGAAAAACCGTTCGACAGGGTGTGGCACGATGGGCTGCTGTTCAAACTACTGGCGACTTACAGTATGCCATTGTACTGGACAGCACTCATCGCATCATATCTTGCCGGACGCTCCTTCGCTACCCGAATTGGCCACAAAACCTCCGCCAGCAGACTGCTACTTGCAGGAGTGCCGCAGGGTACTGTATTATCGCCGCTATTATTCAATCTTTTTATAGCAGATATCCCGTCACATCCTAATACCCGTAAAGCCCTCTTTACGGCGATTTATTCCCAACATCCCCAAGCTGAGGTGGCAAAATCACACTTACAGGAGCACATGAGCATCCTCACCCCTTACTATGAACGCTGGAAAATAACGCTCAACGCTGCCAAAACGGAGCCAATCCGGGTTACCAGGAAGCGTAAGGACATTAATATAACCCCCTTAACTATTGGCAACACCGAAATACTCCCTAAGAGTAGAGTTAAATATCTGGGCATCATATTCGATGACAAGCTCAACTTCAGCAAACATGTTAGTGCCATAGTAGCAAAAAACGCTGGAATTAAAAAAGGGACGCAACTCCCTGGTCACTGCTCGATCTTTTCTCAGTCCGGCAAATAAGCTCACCCTATACCGGGCCATTATAAGACCAGCTCTCTTATATGGTGCCCCAATATGATGTTCTGTCGCTAAAACCCACAGGAAAAAGATACAGGTATTACAGAATAACTACCTAAGGGGCGCGTTTTCCGTCACTGGACTCGATCGAGTCAGGATTGAAGATCTGCATGCGTGGGCAAAGATGGAATACATCGAGGAGTACATCGATGGCCTCGCATGCAGATTCTTCGAGAAACAGGTGGCGGGATCGCCGCTGACAGCGAATTTAGCCAATTCCCGGTACAACCCGGAAAACCCAACCACGTATAGCACCATCTATCGCTCAATTTCGCTATATTACAAGCAACTTATGCCCCCATAATTCTTCCCTAATGAATAGTAATTCTCAGCCTTTTTAATATTTAATTTTAAATTTTCATTAATCTCATATATCAGGAGAGCGTTTCTGCTACCTGAATGACCTTTCAGGGAACATGTACGTTCTGCTTGCGGCCTAACCAATCACTGGGTTTGGATACGGTGGGCGGGGCCTGTTAAGGGACCTGGTCCGCCTATAAAAGAGCAAACCATATAAACTCAACGCACATGATTTCTAGCCACCGAAGCATCCGTGTCTCCGCAGCTGGTAACACGCGGCTCGTCCGGCGCACTCTAATTGCCATTACAGCTTACTTAAACAGAATCACAGTGATGATTCTCTATCGCTTACCTTATTATACCTTTTGTTTTAAGAATCTATGTTGTATAGTGTAAATGTCCCTTTTACCTTATGACGTCCTGCTCCATGAGAGCATCTAAGCAGGGTTTTTGTTTAGTTTTCCCTGCAGTAATTACGGGTACCAACAACTCTTTCAGCATGCACTCATAACAATAAGCTTTTTGCTAATCCTACTCGCGAGGACTTTGAAGGGGCTTCCCATATAAAGTTCAGTACATCTAGCAGAATCACACCTCATAGTAGTTAAGTTAGGTTAAGATCAACCCCTTATGGGCATACAACCCCATACGGGTGCAGCTAGCTGCTGGCCACTGGCGCTGAAGTAACACCGCCCGGCTAAACAGCAGTTTTTAGAGTAGAAAATTGCATACTTAAGCTAGGGATGTGACTTATTTAATGTAATGTTAAAACGAGAAATATATGACGATATGACTAATTTCTCAAACATAAAAAGTTCATTATTACCTTAGAATGTTCACGTACAATGGTTTGGCCGTGTCTTTTGGCTCTCAAATCAGTACGGATGCTATGACATACCCAGGCCTCAACAGCTATCCAGCTACACCAACAGTATCCACTGAATACTTCTCATAAGATGTGAGAATGATGAGCACTACAAGCACGCAAGCTAGCAAACAGCTAGTAAGGGTGGAAGAGGTAAACCATGTAAGTGTAAACGAACCTTAATGCATGAGCAATTCTACAGCTTAGCGGGACTCTAGACACTACCTTGTACGTGACAACCTTAACCCTATTCTGTCGTATTCGTTTTGTTTTACGTTTCGCATGATGATGCAATAATTTGTAATCTCAATTTGTTTTTACTGTTATTAATACTTTCATTAAAAGTAATTAGTTTAACGATTGCTATTTTATTGGTGATTTTGCTGGCAAACAAGCAGCTTACTGGCACACGCTGAGATACAGAGAGAGACTTAGTTGTCTACAGGTTATGGGCCCAGTAGTTTCCGTAGTTGTTTTATGTTTGCTAGTGCAGGAAAACCTGGAAAAAGCAGGAAAAGCAAGTTAGTAAGCTTTGGAAATAATCGTTAATGGTCTCGAAAGTTAAACAGTACTGAAACTAAAATGGCTACATCACTGTCGGTAATTACAAATGTAATCAAACCTTTTGATGGCGATGGTTATACAAATTGGGAGTTTAGGCTTAAGTTGTGCTTGGAACATCATGGTTGCTTAGATGTTTTGGACAAGGAACCACCAGATGCTATTACAGCAACTGCCACCGAAGTAGCAGCATTTAAAAAGTTAGATGTGAAGGTCCGGAATTTAATTGTACAGGTACTAACAGATAATGTCTTAGAGATGGTTAAAACTAAGATGACAGCCAAAGGAATTATGGACGAGCTTAGGGGAACTTTTCAAAAACAAGGTTTGGCAAATTTGGTAAATTTGCAAAGAAAATTAAGAAATTTAAAACTTTCTGGTACCGAAAAGCTAAGTAATTTCTTTTTTTAATTCGAAAAGACTATCACCGATATCAAAACGAATGGGGGTAATTTGGACAATGAGGAGATTGTCATCCAGGTATTATCATCTATGCCTGAAAGTTATCAGGTGGTAACGACCTCAATTGATATCCTTTTTTCATATGGAAGAGGCAAGGCAGATGAAGAATAAGGAAGAAAATAAGGAGTCTTCAGGGCAGGTGTTTTACAGTGGACACAGGTACCAAAGAGATCAAAAGAAAAAGTATTTTGGACATGTGCAGGGCAATTCAAGTGGTGGAACTGACAGGAGTAACCCTGGTACTGGGAGTCACCGAGGCAATGGAAGTAAGTCTTTTCCATTTAAATGATTTAAATGTGGACAAAAAGGACATAAAAAACAGATTGTCCTAGTTTAACTAACAAGGGTAACTGTAACATCACAGAGGAGCAGGATATAGCGTTTATATAAAATTTAATTGACCATATTTCGGTAAGTGCATTAACGAATTTAAATTGTACTGACATTATAGTTGTAGTAGACAGCGGAGCTACGCATCATTTAGTAAATAATACCATCGGGAAATATTTGACGGAGACAAAGGAAGTATATATTAAAATCAATGTTGCAAAGAAGCCCTTATTGCTTATAGACAAGGTACCCTAAAACTAGAAACTGCCGAAGATAAGAAGATTTTAATTTTTAATGTTTTGGAATGTGAAAACCTATCGCATAATCTGTTATCTGTAAAAACTATGCAGGTTAAAAATTTGAAACTATTGTT
>JAEQML010068380.1:0-18330 GCA_016904865.1 Pissodes strobi | reverse complement strand
AATCTAATTAAGGCTAAATGAGCCCCTTATTATTACAGATAACACTACCAAACTTCAACAAAATCGGTAAAAGGATATTTAAGATATTAATAAAAAACCGATTTTTTTTTTAAGTTTGACACCCTGTATCTTTGAAACTATGCATTTCCGGAAAAAAATTTATGTTTTCTTATGTAGAATCACTCCTGAAATTATTCGGACACCCTGTATGTATATCTTACCCTGAGGTATATATTTCCTTCTCTCCTGTAACAAAGCATGCAAACAAGAAAACACGAAAAATATTCTCGCCGAAGTCCTGTTCAACTTATTTTCGTATTTCTCGCCCAACGATGAATAGATTCTCTGCATATTATTGCCAATGCCCTGCGGTTCTTCATAGGCGATTTTTAAACTGTTCTGAGCCAATACGGTATTGAATTTATCCGTAGACTCAGAAATCAGCCATAACCTACAACGAAATTCGGTGAATAGTCTATTGGATCTCATTAGGAACGTAATGATCTTATACAAGATATAATTTATGAAAATCTATTCAATATAATGTTTCCTTTTTTCAAAATTTATTGTTAAAGCTGGATGATGAGATCACAAGTAAAGAGACCAATACCTTTTTCAATAGTATTAAGCTCAAAATTCGCGAAACATGTCTAGAACAGTTTTGTGATAATTTAATCAAAAGTCTAAAGAAGCAAGTGTATTACATAACATGATCTCTCTTGCTGATCGGACGTTACCCTCAATGAAGATTTAGACTCGAAAAAAGGCAGAAAGAAACTACTCATAGTTCCATCAGGTCGAAGCGTTGGTCTTGGTCACGTTAAATCTTGCGATGAAAAGAGTGATGAATGATGCTGATGACCCTCAGGTTGGTCGTGCATAAGAAGAAGAATCTCGAACCAAGGCCAAGTAGGAAAATTCAGGGAAAGAAATAAGCAGCTAGGAAGAAAATAGAACAGGTGAGGAGTTAAAGAAAGATAAAAAGAAAATTGAAGGACTTAGGAGTCCTTCACGACTTTTTCCTTCTAGGGAAGGTGATTGGGTTAGTGTGAAATTTCAGTATGATCAGGGAAGTTTTTTACGGAAAGGTGCTACAGAATATAGGAGGCAAATTCCTCCGACCTAACTTTTCTAAGTCCCGGCGCCCACAGAAGAGATGGAGCGGCGACGCGTCGCGGACGTGGCAGAGACGCGATAAAGACGTAGGCGCGGTTAAGATCTTTCTATACTATTGCCATCATATAAACACGAATTTTCTTCTCTTAATTCAATTAAATGCACGTTAAGGTCGGAGCCGCCCATTTGCCTCTTCAATGAGCCTCTGGAGACTGAAAAGAAACGCGGCTCGGTCGCGTAAAGACATGTCTCGGCCTGACTTCCCTTATCAGCGTTGCCTCTTTACTTTATATGGTGAATAACTAAATTAAGTCGCGTCCGCGCCACGTCCCCGTCCGACGTCCGCGCCTCGTCTCTTCTGTGGGCGTCGGGCCTAAGGCAGACCGCAAAGATGTCTTCCGTATATTAATTCCCAAATATTTCAGGGGAATACTGATGGTTCGCTTGACTATTTATATAATAAAATTTAGTGACAATTGCAAGCTCCCTTGTATCTGGTTTTAGTACTTCACAATATCTATCGATAATATGTACTAGAATTTTACCTAAAATTACTCGATAATTCGCTGTGCTTAAGATTCTGTGCAAGTACTGGCAACCAATAGGCTACGAGTTGTAAATTTTTCAATATCAACCATTTACCAGCCTTTTTTGATTCTTCTAGCCTTCCCAAGGCATTCGATTCTCGTCCTTCTCCCATGGATATCTAAAAGAAACATTATCCGAACAATCCTTACTTGATTCATATAACGTAAGTTAAGTACCTCTTCAAACGCATGGTTAAGTTGTTTAGCCAAATCCCTTATTTCTATGGATGGATCCATTCCCGACGTAGTGATGAGTAAAATCGGTTCTTGACAGTTTGATTCGTTAAAAACGTACTGCAAGCTTAATACAGGCGGATCAACTGTCCTTAAACCTAAAAAATGGGTTTCAAAGGACTATTGTTATAAACCTCATCAGACCGTACTTACCAGAAATGTGCAAGCAACAATTTTCTATGGACGTAAGAAGTTTATCGGGTCGAAGAGACTGGATGACTAACAGTTTCTCAAATTCCGACACCTGACAGTGCTTCGGGAACTCCTTTTCACACTGTGAAGATTCCATAAAGTCCGACCATAAATTTCTTTCACTCAGCTGGCATTTAGCGTATATATCGGGCAAAGAAATCTGGAAAGTGTGTGTGTGTTTTGTTATCGAATTATATATTTTAAATGTTACTTTAAGCACTCATCATGTCTTTGAACTTTCAGATGATTTTCTGCTAAATTATCTTCGGGTTAAGCTAATTTACTGGGGTACCTCAGGCTTTTAATGTAGCAAGAGGCCGTCAAACTGTCCGGATCTAACGCAAACATTTTTGAGTATCAAACCTTATCGTCTAAAACCAACTAGATGACTGACCTTAAGACTATAGACACGAGGAATCGAACTTGTCGGTATCCAACCAGGCAAATCTGAAGTGCTTCCATCATTAACCCCTTGATAAGAAGTGTTCTGCAAAAAGCATTTCATCTCGCTTTCCGGTATGTCGTTAGGAAACATCCGGTAGGACAAATGGAAGAAAAATGGCAGCCTATCATTCTTGAACATTCCTCGGCTCATGTAATTATAGACCGTTTGGAACAAGTGTTTCTTTTGGATGTCCGAATTTTCTTGTTGGGACTAAAATGCAACCAAGTCGTATTAATAAACGACTTAATGATTAAGTAGTAAAAATCGACTCTTTACCTGAGTAGTTTGCAGACACACAAGAAACAATCTACTGTACGCGTTAGCGGACAACGAATAAAGAATGTCGTATTTCGCAAACTCTTTACAAGCGAAATACAGCTGGCTCCCGAAAGAAGAGATTTCTAAAAACACTTCATATTCCTTGCGCAGCGCGTTTTGAATCTTCTTCGACTCTTCCAGAGCGTCAGCTACCGCCATCGAACTGGATTTGGTTTCGTTGAGAGTCGCTAATAAATTCTAAAAGAGTTTCAAATTATTATTAAAAATTTGAACTGTAAAATAAGTATTATTACCTTATTGTTGAGAATATTTCCATCAGAACTGGCTAGACAGTCTAGTAGCTGACTTTGTAAAGAGTGTAGTTTTTCTTGCAACTCCTCATTTTCTTGCAGAAGTTGTTTTCTTCTAGATTCTAATTCTGGCTTTTCTTGCGTTATTGCAGCAGAGAGAAGTTGTTCTAAAAGAACGATGTTTAATTGGTGAATGTAGATTTTGGTTAGTTTGGGGTAGAAAATATGCTTACCAATAAAACCGGAGTAGGTGACGTTAAAGTTCAAAACGCATATATAAGGAGCTATTTCAGCAGGGAGTCGAATATGTTCATTTCTACTACACATTATGATTTTGAAATCTGAATGGTAGTCTATGAGTTTACCTAACATTCGAACCATTTTTCTTTCGCCTAAAAAATATCATTAGTTTTCATGGGCGTAGACAGAAGGGGGGGGGGGGGGGCATTATCCAACTCATTTTGCAACATATCATTCATACCATGTCATTAATGAGGGTGCCGAATCCTTGTTTTTTTAACGATTTTAATGACTTTTGAGTAAAAAGTGGGCGTGGCCCCACCACGTCAATGTTTAAAAGATATTTAATAAATATTTAAGTATTTCGTGAGTGATAATATATTTTCTTAAATTCTCCTTTTTTTTCGAAGGCGACACACCAAAAAACCCCCTCCTAAACTATTCCAATGGAAATTTGAATTTTTTGAAAAATATTTTTGATTTTATTTTTCGTTTTTATTACGTAAACG
Organism: Pissodes strobi; assembly: GCA_016904865.1. Classification (NCBI taxonomy): domain Eukaryota; kingdom Metazoa; phylum Arthropoda; class Insecta; order Coleoptera; family Curculionidae; genus Pissodes; species Pissodes strobi. The sequence goes on along the minus strand of JAEQML010068380.1, from coordinate 14,438 downwards.
GTTAGAGGGATCCATTTACATGTTACTAACATAGAAATAAATTTTTCAAAATGATCAGGGTGGTAAAAAAATTGATTTTAAAAAAATGGCATTTTTTCGAAATATTTCGGTAAAGAAAAATCGTGCAATTTTTTAGATGTAAAAATCGAACTCAGCACACTCAAAAACCCCCTCTAGAGTATTCAAAATGAAAAAGATCATCCACCTACGAATTTCCGTATTTCGTGGCAGAAAACTGCTAAATTTTGAGACGAAAATTATATTTTATGGAATAGGTACCTGCCTCATTTAAACTCCTATCGAAAAATGTTGTAGAAGCTTTTCGATCGACCCTGAGACGACGCAGATACTCGCCCAAACCGATTTGAAATATCTTTTTCCGTTGCCGAGAAAAATAGGAAAATGTAAAAAACACGTTTGGTCGATTAAAAAAAAAACGAAACGTTGTGCCATCGAACGGAATACGGCACATTAAAGTACCCCATGAGAACCATCTTTCTGTCGTTTAGCGTTTACTTCTAACTATTACTGTTTCCGAATTACAGGCGATTTAATGAAAATTCTGACTTCTCTAAGGCATAATATAACGTGAATTTTTCGGAAATAATTTTTGAAAAAAAGATCAGTTTTTATTACGGAAACCATTAAAGGTATGCTTTTACATGCTATTAAAATTTTAAAAATCATATACAGAGTGTTAAAAAATATATACCTATTAATACAAAATTTCCTGGTTTTTCGTAATATTTCGGTACAGAAAAATCGTACGATTTTTTAGATGCAAAAATCGAACTTCCCGTACCCAAAAACCCCTTTCTAAGGTATTCACGTCAAAATTTAAATTTTTCGAAAAATATTTTTGAAAATTTTTGCTTCGTTTTTATTACGGAAACAGTTAAAGGGATCCCTTTGTATGATACCAATCTACAAATAAAATTTTCAAACTCATATACAGGGCGATAAAAAAAATAATTAAAAAAAAAATTCTAATGTCTTCGAAATATTTTGATACAGGAAAATCGTAGAATATTTTAGATGCAAAAATCGAGCCCAGCGCATCCAAAAACTCCTTCCTAGGATATTCTTCTTCTTTGAGTACCGTGTCCGTTACCGAACGTTGGCTACCATTCTGGCTATAACTTTAATGACTGCCGCGCGAAATAGGGATGTGGTGGACTTATGGAACCAATCTCCGAGGTTCTTAAGCCAGGGTGTTCTTCTTCCGTCTGGCCCTCTTCTTCCTGCTATTTTGCCCTGTATTATAAGGTAAAGAATTCCGTATCTTTCTGGATGTTGCATCACATGAGCAAAGTATTCCAGTTTACGTATCTTAATTGTTTTCATTATTTCTGTGGCCTTGCTCATGCGCAGCAAGACGTCTTCATTTCGGACCCTGTCGATCCAGCTAATGCGGAGTATTCTCCGGTACATCCTCATTTCGAAGGCTTCGAGCTTCTTTAGTAGTGTGCCTGTCAATGTCCAACCTTCGAATTCATACAGCAGTATTGGCAATATGTAGCACTTTACCAGTCTAATCTTCAGTTTGTTGCTAATACTCCGACTACAAAGTACCTTTTTCATTTTAAAGAACGCGTCTCTATACGGATTCTAACCTCTTTGCTCATATCCCAATTGTCGTTTATATTGCATCCGCATCCGAGATAGATCTTTTCAAGTAAAATTCGATATGCTGTAATGGTTGCTTGATGCACAGGAACTTTGCTGACTATCAAATATTTAGTCTTTTTGGTGTTGAGCTTTAGTCCATACTCATCACAGACGATGGATATACACTGTCGATTAGGATCTGTAGATCTTCTTGACTACTGGCAAGCAGCACCGTATCATCTGCGTATCTTAGGTTATTTGTATTTACGCCATTAACCTTGATTCCACTATCAATGTTCTCTAGTGCTTTCTTGAAAATGAACTCTGAATATAAATTAAAAAGGAGTGGGGACATGACGCATCCTTGCCGGACCCCTCTTCGTATCTCTACCTCCTCAGAGACGTTCTGGGCCACCCTGACATTAGCTCGTTGATGCCAGTAAAGGTTTTTGATGATGCGTAGGTCTTTGTCATCAATGCCTACTTGCTGGATAATCTCAATCATCTTATCGTGTCGCACTCTATCGAAGGCCTTTTAAAAATCTATGAAACACATATACACTGGGTAGCTAATGTCTCTACATCTCTGCACGAGGACCTAGAGGTTGAACAGTGCTTCTCTCGTTCCTAAATTATTGCGAAATCCAAATTGTCTGTCGCTCATCTCTTCTTCAATTTTATTACATATTCTGGAGTGTATTATTCGCAGGAAGATTTTTAGTGTGTGACTCATTAGGCTGATGCGGTATTCACTGCATCTTTTTGCATTACGTTTCTTAGGGATCGTTACAAAGGTTGACCTAAGCCAGTCTGTTGGCATATTTCCAGTGTCGTAGCAAAAGCAAAAGACGAGATTGTTTGCCGTTCGTTTCCAGGAGTTTAATGATCTCTATAGATATCTCGTCTGGGCCTGCTGCTTTCCTGGTTTTCGCTAGTTTTATAGCATTTATAATTATCGGCGGCCCTGTTGTAATATCTTGGGTTTCGTTTTCAGATTTTTCGTCGTTAAAAAGTTTTTCTATGTACGTTTAAAAAGGAGTTTATCATCCTTATCTATGAGGTTGTTTGTTGTTTTGTTGTGGAGCCCGGCTATTTCTCTTACTTTTCTATACATATTAAACGTGTCGTGTTTTCTTTGTAGTTCCTCTATTTCAGCACATCTGTACTCATATCACGCCTCTTTTGCGGCCCGTATTTTCCTTCGTATTTCGGTATTAGCTTTCTTGTATCTTTCGGCGTCCTTGTTTTTACATTTTCTTCTCTCATCCATTAGACCCAATATTTCATCCGTCATTCATTGCTGCGTTTTCTGATTGATCTTTTTCATCCCAAAGGTTGTGTTTAGTATAAGCGTTTTGACCTGATTCAAATGGTCTTCAATGTTGATTTGCTGTTCCGCTTCTTCAAATTTTCTTTTCAGCTCACTTGCTACTGTTTTCTGGTTTGCTTGGAGGTGATCAATATCTAATTTGAAGGATTGCTTAGGCTGCTTTACCTTTTTCAACTTCAGTTTAAGAACGCCTAGTAGCAGGTTATGGTCGGATGAAATATCAGCGCCCGATTGAACTGCGTTACGGTACCGATTATTAATTGTGATATAATCAATTTGCTTCCTTATGATGTTATTAGGAGTATGTGCTGGAAAGGTCCAAGTGTAAAGTCGTCATCCTGGTAGTTTAAAGAAGGTGTTCATTACGGACAGCTGTTGTTCCTTGCAAAATTCAACAAGACGGTCTCCTCTGTCGTTTCTTTTACCGAGACCAAAATCTCCGACAATGTTCGCTTCTCTTCCCTGTCCAATCTTGGCATTTAAATCTCCCATTATGATGGTGATGTCCTTCCCATTCAGTTGATCGGTGGCGCTTTTTAGTTCTGTATAGAAGTTCTCTAGGACCTCTTCGCTGCTTTCAGTTGTGGGCGCATGTACTTGAACGCGATTGATGTTAACCGGTTTTGAGTTCAGTTGGATCATTTTGAGTCTATCTGATACATTGCATACAGACTTAATGCATTTGTTGACTTCTTTCGACACGATGAAGCCCACGCCATTCCGATGGTAGTTGCTGGCTTCTCCCGATTCATCGATGCTGAAATCTCCAGAGCCGGGCAATTGCATCTCGCTGATGCCGAGTATTGGTATATGCAGGCGTTTCATTTCTCTTATTGCATTATGAATTTTTCTAGGTTCGTAGAATTTTCGTACATTCCATGTACCTATCTTCAAGGCAGATCTCGCATCAAGTTTTACATTGGTTGGTCCTATTTTGTTCTTCTCGGTATTTGCTGGTTCATACTCGCTTTCAGTACAATACAATACCGGCGCGCTCTCAGTTTGTCTGTAACCATAGACAGGAGCCCTTACAGGGTGCTATCATCCGGAGCCAGATGAACCCAGGTTTTTTTTTACAAGGTGTTACTCCTTTCCCTCTTCCTTCTTCCTCCGAGCTTAGGACTGGCATCGGCGGAGTTTATAGGGTATTCACGTCGAAATTTCAAATTTTCGAATATTTTTTTTAGTTTTTATTACGGAAACGGTTAAAGGGGTCCATTTGCATGTTACCCTCATAAAAATAATAATTTCAAAACCATATACAGAAGAATAAAATAAATAATAAAAAAAAACCTTTTTTCGAAATATTTCGGTACAGAAAAATCGTACGATTTTTTAGATGCAAAAACCAAACTTGGCGCACCCAAAAAGCCCTTCCTAGAGTACCTATGTCAAAATTTCAAATTTTCGAAAAATATTTAATTTTTTTTTTTGTTTTTATTACGGAAACGGCTAAAGGGGTCCTTTTGCATATTACTCTCATGAAAACAAAATTTTCAAAACCATATACAGGAGGATAAAATAAATAATAAGAAAAAAAATTCCCTTGTTTCGAAATATTTCGGTACAGAAAAATCGTATGATTTTTTAGATGCAAAAATCGAACTCGGCGCACCCAAAAACCGCTTCCTAGATTATTCATGTCGAAATTTCGGAAACGGTTAAAGGGGTCCATTTGCATGTTACCCTCATGAAAATAAATTTTTCAAAACCATGTACAGGAGGATAAAATAAATATATTTTCTTACAAAATTCCCATTTTTTTGCCTGTCCTGTCCTCTCTCTCGGATCTCTCACTCCAATGTTGACTGCAGGTGCTGGTGCATTGATTAATGTAGATAGGAAGGGGCTATTTCATCCGTCTTTATATTTCATTAATCAAACAGCAACCGCCAGCAGATTTAAGTATGAAACTATCTTTAATTTAAAAATAGATTATCGATTGACATTTTTTTTTCTTAAATATTCTGATCCCAACTTCTTTTTATAGGTCATGCTTTAGATCCAAGTACCAGAAAGCCTTTTAATTATTGTGTTTTAATTGTCATTGACTAATCATTTATAATAAAAAATATATCATACCCTGAAAAATAAAGTCACTTCTAAGTATAGAAAACAATGTGTTAGGGATCTGATCCATTTCCTCGATTAACAATACTTTTCCAAATCTGAAAAGTAACATTAATGAGTACATATTTTGCCCAATTGAATGTATATAACAAGTACATTAAACATGTTTTGCTAAGAAGTTACTGAGACATATTTCAATATTTTTATAACTTAAGATACGAGAAACACTCACCTTATTGTCGCCTCAAGAACCGTATTAAATTTAGGCGAACTAGATGTAATATGTTCAAAATTTTGCCTGCTTTTAGTGTAATGCGTTTTCAGCCAATGAACTGCCGTGGAATTGGGATCAATCAGTAAGGGAGACAAGTATCCCTAAACAAATAAAGCAAATAGTTAATCGTAACATTTCGACTGGATCCGAATAATATCCAGGTCTGGATACCATTCGGTACGGGATAATAACAATCAGCTGCAACTACATCAGCTGCAACTGCTCTCTACTCGAGAAGCTAGAGGGTTTTCCCAGGAACGGAGAAAACCATTTGTTCCACTATTGCGGTCGAATTTTGAACTCTTGCATCTTGACAATATTGAGAAGTTATATAAAGGAATGAACGTATATGCAGATGCAAAACGGGAGACTGTTATAACATTCACTCTGACAGAGACAAGGCGATAGCTTTGGCGCTACTAGCAGGCGCTAAAATGTCAGAATATTAGAGAAAATAAAGTACTGCAACGTGAGAGCTTTGTTGGTCGATTTAAATTATACTGTTAATCTAAACCATACGAGATCTCGTTAATTTTTTAGGTTACACTGTTTTTTCTCCTCCATATTGGTCGGGCAAAAATAGACTTACCTTCTTTATAATAATAGCATTTTCTAAAGACACCTTATCATTTGGCAAACCTTCAGATTGCCACTGAAGTTGCTCCCTTTCCGAAGAAAAAAATGACAGGAAGTCGAACTCTTGTTTGCCAAGTTGCGAGCACCACGTCATAAGAATATTCCTGAAATATTTCAACGCCACTCATAAATTATAGTTTTGTTTATCTATGAGCAATATAGGTATATTTTTCTAATTAAGACCACATACCTTCTATTGGTTTCTTCCTCTTCGGATAGAAATGTTATAAATGCAGCTGCTAATAAAGAATCACTTGGCAAAACTTGAATTTCGTTTGACAAATCTCTCAACTGGAAAACAAAGAATTAAATCAGATGATTTATTAATAAGCGCAGTAATTAAAACTCAGCAACACAGACAGCAACGATGAATACAATATTTAATTGAAAATGTTCATTGTGATGGTTTCGCTCAGGTATTCTGAGTAAACTTTTGAACGCATTTCCGCAGTTTCTTCAGACGATCTTCAGTCGGATAACTGAAATTGAGCATAGGTAATATTTAGGTAGGTTGCTGGGTTTCATACGATTTATATATCGGCTCTTCTTTCTAGGTGTTCGTTCCCTGTTCTGCTTTCAAAGATATATAAATCAGTATAAATTTCACAGAACAGCGAGCCGAAGTGCGTTCGTTGATCTTTTATGTCTCTTAAATATTGGAAGAGACATTGAGCCATCATAGGATGATCGTTTTTTGTTATAAGACCAGATGTGGCAGGCAAAACCAAAAAATCAAGCAGGCCAGAGGACAGAAATTAATACTGAAAGGGCATTAGATATGGCCATTTTGGCAATGGGTAGAATAGAATAGGTGCTGTGGAGGCCTACGGTCGAGCATGTCGACGAAAGAAGCTCATAACGGAAATGGCGGTACCTAACAGAGGCCTATATGGTGGAATAATGCTATCGAAAGGGAGAAAAGAAAGACTCAAAGAGCTATAAGAACTTACCAGAGGGTGCCGGCTGGACCGGATAGAGATAGGTTAAGAGATACGTACTTGGAAAAGGCTAGACATCTAAGAGCCGGGATCATCAAGGCTAAGGACAAATCATGGGATGGTTTTGTGAGCAATAATTTGGGTGAGGAACCATCGGGCCTTTCTTACAGGCTTGCGGCTGGTAAGAGCAGGAAGGTGCTAGATATTGTCCAGATAAGAGAAAGAAATGCCCAGTTTATAACGGGCTTTGACGATACTGCTGAACTCATTGTTAACGAGTTCATCAAGGAAGGCAACGAGGAAGACGTCGAGCATGCTTTGCTGAGAATGGTAGCCAGGGATTATGAAGGACCAGTTAGAGAGATTAGGAGATTAACATCAGAAAAGGTAGAGCACTATTTGCTCCATATCAACTACGGAGAGTCTCGAGCGATTGCGTTGGATATTTCGAGGACATTCGACAGAGTTTGGCATGACGGATTGCTACAAAATTGCCGTCCTTCGAACTTGTAGCCTCTCTCTGCAGCTGGCTTGCCAGTTTCCTTAAGAACCGATCTCTGCACCGATATTGGACACTTCTCAGACACATTCACCATTAACGCGGGCGTGCCTCAGGATGCGATACTTTCACCACTTTCTGTTCCTCGGCTATATTAACGACCTGCTGACCGAAACGAATATTACTGTTTACAGTTTTGCAGATGACAGTACCCTTGTCTGTATATTAACGACCTGCTGACCGAAACGAATATTCCTGTTTACAGTTTTGCAGATGACAGTACCCTTGTCTGTATATTAACGACCTGCTGACCGAAACGAATATTCCTGTTTACAGTTTTGCAGATGACAGTACCCTTGTCTCCCAATGTAGATCAGAAAAATCTTTACTAGCGACTGAGACTTATCACCGCAGATAGAAGCAGATTACAGCAATTAATTAAGACCTGGAGAAAGTTCAAACTTGGGGCGACAGAAATTTGGTCCAGTTTGCAACACGTTTTTCTGATTGAATTTAAAATTAAAGGGGTTGGGTCGATTTCTGTGATTGTGACTAATTAAAAAGGAACCTATCCCCGGAGAGTTGTATTGCAAATGCCCGGCCCCTGTAGTGGGGTCGTTTGAGCACCACCCGTTCTAGCCAACTGAACGGAAAAAGCTCTGCTGGTGTTGTGCAGAGTGGCTAGGTCAGCTCATTAAATCAAACGGTACTTAATTTCGAACCAACAAGAAAACGAGAATGTAGGCTGGCTTATTAAATCAATAATTAATCAATTAACTTAACTTGTCAAGAAAACACAATCTAAAAATTTAAGGAACAATATATTTGCTACTAAGTTCTTTTTTTGAAAACACAGCAACAATTTACAGTAAAATTTGCAATTTCAAAGACCAAGGAATGTCTATGACTATTAACGAAATTGATAAATAGAGTACAATATGGAGATTGTACGGAGACCAATTCTGTTGTTAATACTCGGTTCTATATGCCTTACCACTAAATGCACTAAATACTACTAACCGAAGTGATCACTTTGATGTCAACTAAGCTAATTACTTCTAGGTGTGCGTGCGCTAATAGCTGCACCGATTTTAAATGTAGCGATAATAATATGTAGCAATGAACGGCCACAATAATTAAATCAAATGACTCGATAAATTAATAAAAAAAAGAATAAAATTAGAGTAAAATTATTGAAAGCTTGGCTATCAATACCTGACTTATATTATAAAGAAAGAAAATTCAGAACGGTTATGTTACTCGATAAATGAATGAAAGGAATAAAATTATAGAAACTGTTTCAAAACTCGACTGTCAATGCTTGATTTATATTAAAGAGAAAGAAAATTCAGAGCGATTAATAATAATCAATGAATAAATAAACTTAAGCTTCTTTACGATACCACTTAGGCCCGTCGAACTCTGGTAAAGGTGCCGGGCACCTGTTGGTACCGCTAGGGCACTGGCCCTGAGGGAAAACTAGCCGAGGCCTCGAAAGCTCGGTATTTGGATTGCCTCTACTGTAGCCTGGTAGTTGAAGTGGTGGCTCTCTAGTAACCCCTGCTTCGAGCCTGCTCGTAAGAGTAGTGGCCCTCCAGCAAAGTTATGGCCCTCCAGGAAAAGTTGTGGCTTTCCAGGAAAAGCCCTCGTTAGTGTGTATGAGGGCTAGGGAAATTCGACGGTCTCGGTCTTATCTGACGAACGTGGAAAGCCTCTAATACAGCAGTAGGTATTCAGATTCCGATTAATCGGTCGTGTCAAAACACAAACAGAAAATCAACACAATATATACCCAAAGAAAGGGTAGAATTGAATCACAATAAAATGTTGAGTCTCTACGACTGCACTATCAGCAAACCTTCTCTTCGCCTCGATAGGTATTTTAGAAAAGCCAAATCCTCACTTTTCAGTCAATTTGTCTTTTTCACTTCTACGAGATTAGAGGGGGGAAAAATTGTAAGGCGGAGAACTGCCGTGTCGTATTCTAACGATTCGATACGAGGAATAATTCTAAGATATTAAACAACTTAGTTCTCGTTTATTATCGTTGCAAAACGACTGCGGAAGCCACAATTAATTCACCGAAATTGAATGATTCAAGAAATACCAGATAATATTCCCTAACAAAATGATAAACTTTTAAAAATTTAAATCGACAGCTGGCGTTTACAAGAAATGGTATATTCCCATTACTCGGTCGAATGTTACAAAAACTACAGCCTGCTGTGTGAATTATATTTATAGAGGTCCCAAAACAATATAACGATCTTCAGAAATGGGGGCCGGCAATTGGTGTTCCGCAACCAAGGGGTTTCCAAAAGGTTATGGAATATTCACACCATCAGTAAAATATGGATCGACGAATCTACTGCAGCGTATTTGTGGGTTTAATTAACAGAATTCTTAAAAATATAAAACGGTTTGCTGGCTGTTCCACGATAATGTAATATAAATCAAGCCAAGCTCTCCTTTAAGGCTTCACCTATATATAAAATGTTCAATAAATATGCCTCTGATATTGATATTTACCAAGTTTCTCTGAATCAATTCAAAATTAAAATTACTAATAGGCTTTATGAACATCAATCTGCAATGTTACCGTAGAACTCTGATTTGAATGACTGTCGTTTTATCTTTTTGTAGTAAGTTTTTTTAGTTATGTATCGTTACATTTGTACAGTGCCATTAAATAAGCTTGTCCACATTTTAAATGGGTGTAACTTTGTTATTTTTTATTCTTTCGGAATGAGTCAAAAATCATTTAAACGCCCCCATCTGACATTCGTCCCTGAGATCCTACATGTGCATATATGAATTTATAGTTTGCAGCAACGATTGCCATTGACGATACTAAACGTCCCTTTGTAATTATAGAAGAACTACCACTATTCGCTGGACATTGGATTTGCACATGCTTCCCATCAAGAGCGCCTATGCAGGGTGTGAAGTTCCACTGATGGTTTTCAAATTCTTTAGCTATTTGAAGCCATTCATCTTCAGTTGAAGGAACCTAAAAAATTTCGTAGTTGTATATGTTGTGTTGTGTTGTGTTTGGTTACTATAATAGGTTATTTAAAAACTTAATTTTTAAAAAACCAGAAAATGTTTTTAGGTAGTTGAAGACGAAACTACTTGATCAAGTACAGATCAACAGACACTGGATTTTGCAACACCTTCATCGAAAACCAAACGTAAAAAAAAATCGTCGCAGGTAGATGAATCCTACAATTTCATGATAGAGGCAAAGGAAGAATTGACCAAAAAAGATCGATTTTCCGCTTTTGGGGAAATAATAGTTGCTTACAAATTAAGAAGCTTAAATAGCCCACGTTTACAAGCTATGGCCGAGTTCGAAATCAACAAAATTCTATTTGAGGTGGAAATGCAAAGTTTAAATAAGCCAACAAGCTGTCCCACTATCGCGCGTCCAAGTGATGCTCTGAAACCAGATAATAGCCGCCCTGGATTTTCAACTACTAATTCTATATTGTCAATTAAACCAGAAATGCTCAGCCCAAATTTAGAAATGCTTTCCAATCGTAGCACTACGGATTCCAACCAGAATTCTGCGCTAATACAACTACAAAATGTTCAACAACTCGACCATGACATGGAAGAATTATTGAAGTTTCATACATAATTATATTTGAACTAAAGTTTGTTATCTTGCTTAAAATACTACTTAGATGTTAAATTAGTTTATGTCTCTGGTTTCTCCAATACAGGTTATTTTTTCTAATTTGGAATTACATTAATTTTCTTACCTTAACGTGTCCTTTTAAAACTTCATTCATTACATACTGCTGGTATAATTAGTGAAATAGTTGAATCAGAAATTTTAAATGTGTACATTAAACTCCTGTATGAATCTCCGGATGCTAAATATCTCAAACAAACTGCCAGTCTTACTTTTTCAGGAATAGCTTCCCTCATATTCGTATTTGCTTTTTTAATAATTGGCCCAACCATTGACAACAGTTCTTCAAAATCCGTTGAAGACATCCTCGTAAAGTTTTGAAAGAACCAACCGCCATCTAACAGCATTTTCTCTATAAAGGAATAGCTATACTTCTTTTTCAGAAATTCCCGTATCCAACACTTGCGTTTATTACGTTGTTTATTTCTCGCTATTATGATAAACGCAGAACACAAACCTCCAAACTTCAAAACATCCATGTTGAAATGTGCAAGACGCACCGATAGCAATTTTAAGTGTAAATGATATGTTGCACGATATAAAAAGGCAACGGTTTTCTGCGTTATATTGCATGCGCTGCTACACGAAATGCCGCATGCGCTAACGCACGAAAAAAGGCACCGTCTAAAGCGCCCTTAAAGCTGCTGGATTCCATTCAGAAGACAGCTGTGCGTCTCGTCGGCGACCCGGAGTTGACCCGGAATCTGGATAATCTGGAACACCGCAGAAATGTGACAGAGATGTTCCTGTTTTACAGATACTTTCACGGCAGATGTTCCCAGGATTTGGCCCGCCTCATCCCGCCCCTGGCAATGCCTGTCAGACACACACGACATACGGCAAGAGCGCGCCAGTTCGTCGTACAACTGGAAACACCTAGAACATCGCTTCACAAGAACTCCTTTGTCTGGCGTACTGCATCACTGTGGAGCTCACTCCTAGGAAATCTGTTTCCCCCTAATTACAACCTACAACTTTTCAAGAACCGTGTCAATCAGCATTTTTGCACACACACCGCTCGTCGAGCGCCATAGGATCTCCCTTTAGTGTGTGTGCCATTGCCATACATTTTTTTTAAGAATCTAGGTCCTAAAAACACCATATCTTTTCATCCTATGGATATAAATTTACCTGTTCTTGCCACCTTTGATATTCATCCTCTAATTTATAAACAAGATTTTCTGCCGATCCCAGTGTTTGATTGACTTCATTTAATCCGATTTCGATTTCGGCCGCCTCTTTGGTGTATTGTGACAGTTGTTCTTTCAATTTAGCGACAGTTGCATCCACGTCTGATAAATTGGCGTTCAATTCCACTAACTGGCTCTCGGCATTGGTCAAGTTTCTAAGATAATGAAATATTTAGGTCAACATAATGCAATATCCATAAATAATAATTAATTTCACTCATTCATACTCGATAAGGAATATTCAAATTCAAATATTATAGCATGTTTGGAACCATTGGTTATAGAATGTACCATTCTCGAGAAGAAATTTGATGCTGATTTTAGCCACACATCATCATCTTTAATCACCTTTATCTCAAAAACCAAATAATTTCAAACATGCACTAATATGAACTTTCTCCCAAATTTTAAAAAGAAGGGTTGATAGGCATTATTTGCAAGTATGTTTCTAATGCCGCGAATGTTAAACCTTTGTTCACCCTGTGTATTTAAAATCAATTGACATTGGACCTATTTTGACCACAGAAATTACTGGTTGGAACAACTTGATTGATCTCCTCTCCTCTTAAGCCAACATTATTGATAATCAATGATTTTAGATACTAAATTGATGTTTCTTAATTAAAAATATCAAATTAATCGATTTAAACACATACTCCTTTAATTTATGTTGTTCTCTTTCCAGCGGTCGTATTTTATCCAGGACTCTAGAATATTTTACGTTGGCATCTACCCAGGCAGCCAGAGGGGCAGCCGCAGCCGATGCTCTTTTCGCAAATTTTTGGTCAAAAGAATCCCTTTTCTTAGCTATCAGTTTCTCAACTGCCTGACGGTTTTCTGTTTGAATTCGACTGGCATCAAATGATCTGAAAGAAAAATAAATATTACTCATATTTATTTTTGAATCTTTCAAAATCGCGTCAATCTAACTTTTTGAGTATGTGCGGGATCAAACACATAACCTTCTTAGAATAAAAAGTCAACGGCAATATCCAAAATCACTACAAACTTTGTTTAGAGGAAGTATTGGTTTTCATTAAATTTCCGAATACCACCACAGTACCCTAAGAACTATATACTATTGCAGTTATGGTAACTAACTGACATGCTGAAACGGCGTAATATATATATTATAACTATACCTAATTTCCTCTTTGACTCCTCTCTTCGCCAGAAAAGTCTTCATGCTATTCCACGAAGTGTCTTGCGTTCCCATAAGTTTTAAGACTCCCTCGAGAATATCTCTGATAATTTCCGGAGGGGCTCGTAGAGACCTTATCTCAGATAAAGATTCCGTTTTGATGTTTCCTACGGCCGCTCTGGCTTCCTGTATCAGGGGTTCAACTTCAGATAATTCTTCTTCTATTTCGGCCTTTCTAAAAAATAAATCAGAAATCAGTCCGTAGAGGTATATTGTTATCTGAGATTGTATAGAAATTAGATTGGTATAGGGATTTATCAAAAATATCATAGTTTTGATAATTCATTCATGGAACTCATATATCTGTGAAAATAACTCATCTTTGGAGATCAGAATCACAAAATTGAAAGGAAATACTTTAAGAATACTACGACTGATCGCCAGTTTATGTGAGAATTCGTCCAGTTATGATGATGCTCCTGCCTCAGATAGATAGTCACTTATGATGCTTGAATATTTTCCAGCAATACTTAACACAATAAGCAGCAATTCAAAATAATTATCAAAAGCTTAAACTATAATTAATGCAATTCAATGCTATTTTGCACAATAACAGCGATAAGAACAAAGGCTTTCTGTGAACTAAATCGTGGTTTAAGCAAATATTTTGACCACCTGTTAGAAGAAGCTTTCTTCACAAAGATACAAGGAATTATAACCTCAGCTATTTACTATGTGTTTATTACATTATAAAGATTTACTACCTCTTGACCAGTTGCACGTTTTCGTTCTCTGTTCTCCTTTTCAGCACTTCCATCTCTTCTTTGTGCGCGTTCGCACCTCTGATAGTATTGCTGATCATATCCAAAGCTGCGTTCGCTTTTGATTGCTTTTCTGCCAACTTTTCCTGTTGCTCAGCTGCTTTATGCTTTAATTCGCTGACCAAATCTTTGGCTGCCGTCAGCTTCGAAACTCCACCCTATATAAGGATTGAATTAATTTATCTAAAGAAGTTAAGGGAATGTAAGGAGGTCGAAACTACCATCCTAGAGTCA
>MU194651.1:195-18332 GCA_016904865.1 Pissodes strobi | reverse complement strand
TGGAATTATTTTAGAGTCGAAACATCTCAAATTAGACTAATTAAAAACGCTCCGGTGACCAAAGGAGGGATACCATGATGAACGTGTAGAAACCACTTATCTGCATATTATTTACATACATTTGCATTTGGGTTGTAACTAAGTGAAAAGTAGATTTTGCGGTATAATATTATCCTTATTACGGGACCAAACTTTACATTTACACGATTGCATATTGCCATGAAGGAGAGCTGATGTTACATTAAACATAAGCTATATGATTTAAGCAATAAAATTTACAAAAATAAAATAAATATATGTGTAATATTCTAAAAAAATATAGGTGTGTTGGAAAATCCGGGGAACAAAACCTTGTGGCAATAATAATAGGCATATAATCCCATTCCACAAATTCCTATTGTAAAAAACATCGGAACGAGAACATCGAATCGGGATGCCACCCTTTGCAGAAATATATATATAAATTCGTTATAAGTTTCCTTTTAACGGACATATTTCGGTGTTTACTACAAAAACACACGCAATTTTAGCACGTATTCGTGTTCCGTTTTCCAAACATTATGAACCCCTGGGTGTCATGCAATCGTATTTCTTTTGTTAGATGTTAAACTGATGTGGGAACTGTCATAATAGAACTTTCTGTAACTATAGGAGTTCGTTGTATTAATAGCTCCAAGATTTATCAATTCGTTCTACACGACAAAAAAACCTTAGCAATCTTACATTAAATTATTCTTCGGTTATCTGATCGATGTATAAATAATAAATTACTGCTTCAATGATTGATGTGTTATCGAATATACATGCATTTAACTATTATAAGTAAAGAGCGGAGAAAATGGAAAAGTTGTCTGTTTTGTACAAAACATGCATTTTTTCCAATAATAGAGCATTTATTGCATTTTATGGCCAAATAAAGACCCTGTCCGTCCCTATTCGGTTGCTTGTTTATTGCAAGGCACGTGTTTATTAGTTTATTTTATAACATTACAATGGGGGCGACTGAGGTACTTTACTACTTCAAGAATGACCCAGGATAAACCACACTATAGGGTATTCCTAATAAAAGCAATTAATATTGCAAACAGAATCCGACAGTTCAAAGAGGTGGCAATTTTTAGCATCTTTGATATCGTCTACTTGAAACGTTCTTGGGTGCCTCGTTTTGTAAAGTGAATTATGTCTGTGTCTGTCTGTCCAGTGTTTGTTAAAATGCCGAAAACTAACTTCCATATGTCGTGGATAAAGAGCTTTCGGAATGGCACCAATTAAAAAATACCTTAAAGGTAGTCAGAATTATCAAAAAAGTGATAATTCACTATACTTATTTCAAATGCACTGAATCCAAGGTCACGTAGGCGAAGCGTAGTTCAAGGTCGCATTAAAAAAGACAATGTGGGAAGAGCTATTTCCGGCGTAAATACACTACTGACAAGCAACGTAAATATAAATTTTTTATAGTAATTAATTGAACATTTGCACTCCCTGTCGGAGACCAAATAGCCAAGCTTATCGACATTCAAGAACGAATTAAGCAAATTATCCTTCCCGATAAAAATCATTGGGCGTCTATATAATCTCGAATTTACTGAAAAGTAACACGAGAACGTAACCAATGATAATTCTCGAGTTTCCTTCTAATACATTAAAGATTCACCCTAGGTCACGTAATTGTAGCGTAGCTCAAGGTCGCCCTGAAAATTAAAGAGGGGGAGAGCCGTCTCCGTCGTAAATATCCTACTAGCATGCATACCAATAATAAATAAAATACAGTCAAATCAAGTAATTAAAGAAGTGATCAGTATAAGTAAATAACCTAAATTTTAACAAAAGCATACCTGCGGAAGAGCTGAATAGATATTAGATTAACTGATTGTATGCTGAGATAAAACACAAGTAATAATGCAAGTGATACATATTACCTTACTGGCCAGAATAGGCAGCTATATTATGTTACCACTTAACTAATAAATTAGCAGCATTGACAGGTCTTTGCCACTGACGAAAATAGAGTGGATCACTTTAAAGCACTAGTTTTAACTTATTTTGACTTCAAAATTCATCAAGCGTTTCAATTTCTTGCGAATAGAAATGACAATATTCATGCCTTTTAGATGCAGTAGTTAAGAAAGCGGGGTCCCATGACAAAATATACCTAAGGTCTAACAACAACCGTATTATATTTTCCGGTCCAGTCTAAGCTAATGCATTTTCTTAGTCTGAAGCAACAGCACGTGACTCCATCTACCCCGTGTCCAAAATGGCCGCCATCATCATCATCATGCCAAAAGGGCCTAACAAGTTCAAATTCACAAATTCAAATTTATTCAATTTTTTTTACAATTACAATTTTACAATTTATATACTACACATATATACATGTAATTGACATTTTTTTCTGGAAAGTACCTAGATGTAGAAACATCTGTATGTACTCCTTTGACTAATACTAGATATAGTGACAACTGATCTTTACAAATTATAATTTTTTTTCATAAACCTAAATATTTGCACTTAAAGACCCGGTATATCTTTAAAAAAGGTTAGTAATGGCACAACGGTAACCACGACAGGAAAATCCGGGCAGAGTCAGGTTTTTATTTGTGTTTTGTCTAGTATTATGGGTATGTTGAACGAGGTTTTGCATATCCTTATTTTTATGAATAAAAGAGCATGATGACTGTATGAAAAGAAATTTTTTATTTCCAATTTCACGATTGTAAAGTTTGATTGTTGGGTAAAGTCTATTTTTTTAATAGATTATTCTCAAAATATAATTTTGAATTATATTAATTTTACGTAAGTTGGTTTTATAAGCACTTCCCCATACTATAAGCCCATATCTAAGCAATGATTCAACTAGCGATTTGTAAACATTTATAAGTAAATTGGTGTTTAAAAATTCCCGCAAAATGTAAAACTTCTAATTAATTTACATATTTTGTATGAGAGGTATCCAATATGATCTGTCCACTTAAGGTGTTCATCAATTACAATTCCGAGGTACTTTGTTTCTGCTACTGCTTGAATTTTAAAGTCAGGATTTATTTTATCTAAGACTAAACTATTGAAATCTGGCCTATTTGCATTCGTTATGGAGAAAGGAATAAAATTCGTTTTATCAATATTTAGTGAGTAGTTTGTGTACGTCAAGCCATTTTTTAATTTCATAGAAACCATTCTTAGCTCTACTTTCAACTTCCTCCCAGGCATTTCCTGTAAACAAAAGGGCAGTGTCATCCGCATATGAAATGATTTTACCATTAATGTTTAAATTTTAAAGGGAATTAATATAAGAAATGAAAAGAATTGGACCCAATATTGTTCCTTGCGGGACACCCATTTTTATTTTTAAAGGTGTACTAAGTAGCATTATAAGATCCTTTACACAAATAGTGCACTATATAAAAATCGGCCTTTCCTATTGGTCGATTCGCATTGCCCTCCGCTCGCTTCGCTCGCTACGGGGGCTCAAGGAAAGGAAACTAACCAGGTGCTAACCCAAACTAACCCAAGACATACCCAAAATCAAGAAAAAAACTGCTTAGAAACATAACCTTAAAGAAAAAAAGAAAAAACAGTAACGGGGTTCGAACCTCGGCCGTCCAGGTGACACCCAGCTGCATAAACCTCTGCACCACCAGAGCTCTTGACAAAAACCGATTGCATCACGCAGACATAGCGTAATACGAGATGGATCGACCAATAGGAGAAGTCGATTTTTACATAGTGCACTGTTTGTGTAAAGGATCTTTAAATGCTACTAAGTGCATGATTGATGCGTACAAACTGATCCCTACCTGACAAATAACTCTCGAAAACACACAAAGCGTGTGGATAAGTTGTTCATGGGGTACGGTATCAAATGCCTTCGAGAGGTCAATGCAAATAGCAATACATTTTCTATTATTATTTAAAGTATCTATAACTTTTGATGTGAGGGAGTAAATAGAATCTGCAGTACTGAAACCATCCATAAAACCAAATTGATTTTCCGCTAGAATGTCGAAGTCTTTATAGAATTTGATTAACCGATCCTTCAAACATTTTTCGAAAATCTTTGCAAAATTATTTATTATTTTTCGAACCTGATTTGTGAATTGGTATGACAACTGATTGTTTGAAATTATTGGGCACTGCCAGTCTTAAAGATTAAATTTATTATATGAGACAATGGGGATATTATTTCTAATTGAACAAGCGCTTAATAAATTTTGCCGATATTCCATCTAAGCCTGGAGCACTCTTATTTTTTAAAGAGGAGATTTGTTGTATTATTTCTTGTTCGGTTACAGGAGTCAAGAAAATAGATGCATTGTTGTTTTTTATTTTAAAATGACAATTGAGAGGATTAATTTTACTTGCCATTTTCGATCCAATATTCACAAAGTACTCATTACAATAGTTAGACATTTCAAGGTTATCAAAAAAGCAGTTTTGTTGTCATCAACAATGGAGAAAGTTGATCTTTGTTTAATATTACCTATATTTGTTGCATCTTTAATAATTTCGTACATTTTTTTAAGATTAGTTTTGTTGGTATCTATTTGTTCTTTATAAAATTTGTACTTTTGAGCTTTAAATAATTTATTTAATAGGTTTCTATAGTTTTTATATTCAACCTCCAAAGTGTTTAATTGAATTTACCAACCCATCAGTAATCCATTTCTTAATTTTTTTATTGTGTTTTATCTTTGTATTTCGCAAAGTTGTTGATTCGCGTTTTATTTTTAGAAACAGATTCATAAAAACATCAGCCGCTTCCCCGGCACTATCACACTCTAAAACCTCATCCCAGTCCTGTGATGCAATTTTTTCTTTAAATAAATTATAATCTAGGAACTCATAGCTGTCTACATTTGTATTTATTTTCTTGTTTTCTTTTTGCTTTTCAAGGTTAATATGCAACAATATTGGTTAGTGGTCTGTTATGTTACAATGCAGCCTATAAGCTTTATAAATAATATTTTGACTTCTTAATTTTTGCCTAATAAATATGTATTTTAAGCAGGATGCAGCAGTATTAGTTATTCGAGTGGGTGAATTAATATATGAAAGGAAATCATGTTGCCCCATCAATGACAAATATTCATTCACTAGATTATCTTTTTCATTAATCTTAATGTTCCCAGTACATATTTCAATATTACTGGAAACATTTTCTTCAAAATAAGTTTTTAGGTCTTCAATAAAAAGCATTTCAGAGATAGGAGGTGGTTTATATACTGCAGTTACGCCAAAAGATATGTTATTTATACTAAAAACTATTTTACTAATACCTGCTCGTGACAGACCAAGTTTAATGTGCTGTACGTCTGCATTAATTTCAGATTTTATAAAGGATATCACACCATCATTCCTGTCATAGTCCCCGTTATTATAATATGTTGTATATCCTGGAATTTGATATAGCATATCTCTACTTATCTTAAAACATTCACTTAATATTATTATATCACATGAGTAAAGTTTAAATTGTTCATACACTAGTAGAATCTGATAAAAATTTTTATTTATACTTCTTATGTTTAGTTGTAATAAAATAAGAATTTTTTTATCTGAAAACAAACATGATTTAAAAAAACAATCATCCACCAATATAACACCCCGATCCGCACCAAGCAACTCCAAGTCGTCAAGTGTTTCATCCTCTAAAGGGGTAGGACCGAACCAGAATCGCTGACAAGGAGAATGCCCACCACAACACATAGAGTAAGACGTTGCTTTTTAGAGCAATGTGTAAGAGCGTTTTTTGAATTAAATTTGACCATAGTCAATCTTATTTTTTAAAACATGTAGGTGGTATTGATATGTTGGACACACTCCCCGGTCATCAATCAGCCTCATGATCAGTCTCGTATTTCGTTTTATATTTTTTATTTGCCAAATCACAATTTATACATTTTTTTCTAAGTTTATCACATTCATTTTTTGTATGTGTACCACCACAATAGGCACATATAATTTCACTCTTACAGACATTTTGTTTATGATACAAACCATTGCATTTAAAGCACTGCAAAATAGGCAAGTCTTCGTAGACGTGATATCTTTCCCAATCTATACATATCTTTCTTGATATCATTATTTTCCCAAACAAGGCAGGGTTACATTCTATAAATAAATTTACGTTTCCGTTTTTGAATTTCTTTATATATCTCACCTTAGCAGTATCTTGTTCTCCAAAATATCGATTTTGTTTTTTTATTGATATTTCTATCTCCTCTGTGGTCATACTCTTGTTAAAACCCAATATTTTTGTTCTAGGATTTCTTAACTTTGTTTCTTCTATGTCATAATATTTATTTAGAGTTTGTTGTGCTACGTGTTTTAGTTTATTTATGTCTTCCCTGGTACTGCATTTTATAGAAATACATCCATTTGAGGTCTCCCTTACTTTATTCATCCCAACATTTAGATTAGAATCGCTCTTAACCTGTAACTGCTACTGACCGGGTCTACGTGACCCAGCGTTACATATAACATGCCCCACCGAGTTAAGTTGACCAGTGGGGGGACTGTACGTCCAGATATTCTCTAATTAGTCAGTCGTACTTAGCGGGGTATAGTGAGTGTTTGTGTTGGTTTCGCGAAAATCGTGAAAATTACCGACGAACAATATTTTACTGACAATAGTCTTTACACACCACATATGAAGCAAAAAAATTTACAATCAAAAAGTACCCCGTCAACTTCGTAGCCTCGCAGCCGATATTCTTGGAGAAGTCGTGGAGTACCCTACAACTCCAGTACCAACACCATATGGCCAAAAGGAAGAAATGTACAATATGTCGCAGAAAAAAGAACCGGAAAACAAATAATTTATGTGTCGGGTGCAAAATTACTATTTGTTTGCAATCCACTGTAAAATTGTGCCCTAATTGTAAACATGTAGTTTGTTTTTAATATAATAAAAAGTTTTGGTTTTGGTATCGTTTTATTAATTTATTTTAGTATTTTTAAATGTGGGTCTCTGTGACCCGTCAGTAGCAGTTGCGCGAAATTCAATTGTCAGTAACAGTTACGGGTTAGAGGTAGTTTTAGGGGTGAATTTTTAAGAGTGAGTTTTTAGGTGTAATTTTAAAAATTATAATTGAAACTTTTTGGCTTAATGTGCTACTGCACAACTATTCTGAAGCCATTATCGGAGCCTAGAGAGAATTATGCTGAAGCAACTTGAATCATTGAGTGATCGTATACTTAATTACACAATGGCTTTCAGTAGTTAATTAACAAGAGAGGAGAGAGCTTTCTGCATCAAAAAATTTCACACTCTTCGTGTGTATAATAGGAACCTTATAGCGCATGACGCCACGAGAGTTAAACAAGGGTATATCCGCCATCTTTCCGATGGGGCTAACGAGAGACTCTTCGTGAGCCCCCGAGGAGCTGTTTACCCTCGAGGTTTAAAAGCGAAGGTATTCGCCATCTTTCAGTGCCATTGAGACGGCTTAGCGTTAAGCCTGAGTACGTTTCCAACCGTTACTTTAGAGAGATTGAGTCCTCCATCATTCCGATGGGGAAAGCGTTTTCTTTGGTTTCGCACTGGAACGTACTACATTCTCTTAATTACTACTTCAGATTATGATAAAGAAACAAAATAGAGCAAAGTTATATAAAAAATTATTCGTAATTTGTAAATATTAATTTTAGGACCAACCTTGTCGAAATTCGCATATTAAGTATTTTTAGAGAAATTCAATTATTAAAGAATGGCTGGCGCTATAAAATGAAGTTGCATGTGTCCTTGTGAAAATTTATTGGCAACATAATTACTGTATCGCAATGCTAAACGCAGTGGCGTGGCATGTAAATAAAAAAAGGATTAAATCGATAGATTTACAAACTTGTTCAAATGGTCTTTGATTCTTAACAAGATTGTTCATGTATGATCGTTCTTATTCTCTCATAAAGCAATACCTAATATTAATTTTGTTGTGATTCGGATAAAAGAAGGAAGAAGTGAGCCTATTAGATTTTAATATATATTATTGATTTGCTTTTAATATATGATTTTACTTAAGCTAGTTATATTAATTTCTTCATTAAAGTTATTGTCCGTAATCATAAGGCTGATTTGCGATGCACATTTGTTTCTTGTGATAATTTCATATGGTAATACATGAAAACCCAGTCAACTTTTGTATTCACATTTGTTTTGTACCTCCTATAGAAGTGTCCGAAAATTGCGCACTGAATATAAAAAAGACCCCGTACATAACCTATAATCTTGAATTCAGTGAAAAGTAACACACTAACGTAGTCAGTGATAATTCTGATAATTTTATTTATGGAAGTCATTTTAGTAAGGAATATCGTTTGGAAAATCATCTCTATTGTTTTTTATCGATAAGGCCGAACCTGACTAGTTTCTTGACAGCAGTATTCAAATTGTTATTTAAGGTATTTAGTTGAATGACAGTCGACCGATTTTGACGTGATTACAGATTTTTCTGTTTATTAATCTAGAAGGATGAGGGAAAACAGAAGAATCCGTTGTTGTTGATTCAGTTAGTCTTTTGTTTTCGTCATTAGCCAAAGAAGATGGAGTGAGAAGAATTAGGTCCGGAGAAGTGTTTCAATTCTGAGATGAAATAGGTTGGAAGTCGTTTTAGACTTTCGGGAGAGGGTGGTTGTACTGTAGAAGGTTTAAATTCTACCAACAGCCATTATGGCGATAATCCCATCTTTAGGACGTCCAGGAAGGTTTTGGTGAACCCCAGTTATGGGTAAGTTGTTGTGAATGTAGAATTTCAATTAGATTTTGGGGGCCGAGTTCGGTATTTCCGTTATTTTCATGTTAGTTTGCTTTTATGGATTAATTTCCGTTTTAGGGTTCTAGTTGCGGATTCCCCGTAGGGTTGTTAAGAACTTTATTTTGGAACCTGAAAAAATTAGGCTATTCATTAGTTTTGGATGACAGCAGAGAATGATGAATGGCTAATTGACCGAGGCACGTCCGGAGAAGGAAAAGGAAAACCTCTCTGGTTTACAGGAGGTTCCTTATACAGATAAGTGTTTTTCTTTTAGCCAACAATAATGTTTACCTGTTAGCAATTCGACAGAATTTTGAGCATCGCCGTAAAGACTTTTAATTTGATCAAAATTTAGTAACAAACAGTATTTTTAACAGCTTCAATATTTTCCATAGTATTTATTAACAATTAATCACTAGAGTTTATATAGTACCTTTTGTGAAGTGTAGCTACGCCGGCATAGTTCCATTACTTTATTCTCTCGGGTACCAGATCTTTGAATAATTTCTAGTGCATTTTATAATCGAGGAAGTTTATCCATTCCATTATTCTTTTTCTGGCATTTATATCAAAACGTAACATAACACTTTGAGGAATTTGATTTCTGTTAGGAACTTGCAACTCGGGCTTACGGAAAGGCTATTCTAACCGAGTTAAACTAACTTAGAATAATTTATGTGGTAATTTTTATCACCGTCTAGGTTGCAGATTTCGGACAGGACGATACGGGGGAGTGAACTTTGATTCTTTAAATTCCAATTTAGACTGTCAAGTTGACAGGAGGTTGTGTCTAGTTGGAATTTTCTCATAAGGCTAGAGGAGATTGTATTATTTTACCCCAAAATAAAAGTATTGGCCTCAATTTCTGTTGTTATTTAGTTTGAATTGGAGAATCTAGAACTTGTGTGATAACTGTGTGCAAGTAGCGTAGACTACAACAGATAATTATTTACTTATTCTATACTTGAGTTTGTGCTCCATTTCTTTTATTTCCAATTTTTTTTTACTGTGTCCTTAATAACAACGATAGGGCTTTGCCAACAAAAGTAATTTTGGTGGCGTCTTTGGACTTTAACCTATGTATATATATATATATATATATATATATATCATTTTGGAACTTGTTTAGTGGGAATAAAAAAAAACATCGGACCACCCTGAGGTGAGCTAGCGTAGGTGTTTTTCAGGCGGTGCTGGTAGGACTGATACGAAGACTGGTGGTGACCAAATTTCAAGGTATCACATCTGAATATAGCTTATTTAATTTGCAAGTCTTAATTTGTTAGCAATTTGTCCTCCAGCGCCATCTGCCGAGTATATTATCTTTAAATTGAATAGCAATAACGGGTCCAACTCCAAATCAAATTTTAGCAGTAGTTTTAACTGGATAACAAGCAGTAGAGAGCTATACTTTTATAACACACTAAAGATTCATTAAGGTCACGTAAGTGCAGCGTAGCTCAAGGTCACCCCGAAAATTAAAGAAGGGGAATATTCTACTAGCATGCAATGTATTATTATATATTATACGAAAAAATACGAATAATAAATAAAATAAAGTCAAATCAGGTAATTAAATAAGTGATGAGTATAACTAAATAACCTAAATTTTAACAGAAGCATACCTGCGGAATAGCTGATTAAATATTAAATTAACTGATTGTATGCTGAGATAAAATACGAGGGATACATATTACCTTACTGTCCAGAATATTCAGCTATATTATGTTATCACTTAACTAACAAGTTCAGAGCATGACAGACACTGATAAAAAATACAAGAGATTACTATATAGCAAAATGACAATATTCATGCCTTTTACATGTAGTAGTTAAGTAAGCGGGGTCCCGTGGCACAATACGGCCATTTTGTCACCCTCATCGAACTGGATGGCACTTGTTACCACCCCCCCCCCCCCTTGAGCAGCATCACGTGACCTACTCCATCTGGCCCGTGTCCAAAAAAAATGGTTTTCATCATCATGCCAAACGGACTTAACCGCTCCTAAGGGTAGTTTTAGGGGTGAATTTTTAAGGGTGAGTTTTAGGGGTCGCTTTTGTGGTGGTAAAATTAATAATAATTAAACTTTTTCGCTTAATGCATTTTGTGCTACTACCCAACTATTTTGAAGCCATTAAGGGAACCCGGAGAGAATTACGATGGTGCAACTTGTACTATTGAGTTATCGAGAATTCCTAATTGCACAATGGCTTTGAGAGGTTAATTAACTAGAGAAGAGAAGCTTTTCTGCATCAAAAAACATCACATTGTTCGTGTATACAGGAGAAACCTTATAGAGCAAAGAGACAATGCGCGCAAGACTCCACGAGAGTTACCAAAGAATGTATCCGCCATCTTTCCGATGGAGCTAACGAGAGAGTTTACAAGGACTGCTTACCCTCGAGGGTTAAGAGCGAATGTATCCGCCATCTTTCCGATGGGGATAACGAGAGAATTTACATGGTCAAGTGCCACTGAGTCCGCGCAATTTCCAAAGTTAAGCACGCGTACGTTTTCAAACCTTTACTCTAGCAAAATTACGTCCGCCATCATTCCGATGGGTATAAAGAGAGAGTTTGCGCATTTTCTTTGGTTTCGCGCTGAAACTTATTTCAACCTCTGAATTACCATTTCCGATTATGTTAAATAAACAAAATAGAGCAAAGTTATATAAAAATTTAACTTTTAAAATTAACTTTAGGACCAACCTTGTTGAAATTCGGTTATTATTTTTAGAGAAATTTCTAACTAATAGTGTGCCACTTAATAATGATTTACTAGCTCAGTCGCCAATTTGTAAGGATAAAGCAAAAGTTTAGCTTATTTAAATATGAGATTCTTTGTCACTGAGGGTATGAGTTGCCTCTTTCATTATTTTTTAATTGTGGACGCCAGAGTTCTTAGATACAATGCAAACAGAAAATGAATATTTAGATATCAATAATTATGAATTTATGAAAATAAGAATAATTCGCGTCTTATAGAACCCAATCCTGTAATAAATTAAACAAAGTATTTCTAAAAACAATGTATATTAATTTAACAGCTAATTTACAAGTATACATGATGAGGAAAAAAAACTGAAATCTATATAATCAGATGTAAATATAACTTATGAAGTTTTAGCTTTTTGAATAAATTGACTAGCAATGTGAATGAAAATTAATCTAAACGATTGAAAAATTTAATTATAACAGATAGTTGGTCTATACAAAAATTTCTCCTCGGACTGATTGATACTTAACTTCGTTCAGTCGTCTGCAACCATGCAATCGGTTGGGACCTCCACTGGAACCGCTGCTCGCTATAGGCTTATCCAGGTCTTACTGGTAATCCTAGTGACGACTCCTACCAGTTTGCACGACACAGCTGTAGTTGACGTCTCGGATGAGTCGTAACATAAAAAAATAGACAAGTCTTAGACCAACTTACACTGCTAATTAACTAATTATTCAGGAAAGTATCCTGTGGACCTCAGTTGGACTATCACATAGGAGGTATTAACCTACAATTTGAAAATTTACTGGTTACAGCAGGTATAAATAGAACTTAAATTACAATTTTAAGTTGAGTAAAAATTATAGGTAACTAACTATGATTAAGCAATACCATAAATAGTTACTGTTACTCAAGATATTTCTTTTTTTACTTTAAGATATGAAATTCAAAAGAAATTGTGATTGAAATTTAAAATTCAAAAGAAAATTATGAAACTTGTCCGCAGTGGCTCTCGGCAACTCTAAGTAAAAGATAACTTGAATTTAATGATAAATAGAAAAATAGAGGTACAACCTCTCTATAAATGAGTCTTATTATAACTCCAAATAAGTAACTTCTATTACTTTTTATAAATATATGGTCCTTGGCACATAAACGACAATTGAGCGTGATTACGCCTCAATTAATTAAAGATAAAGATAAGACAATCACTATCTCGCCTTGAGATAGGAACTTAGATAAAAGATAAAGAAAAATAAACCAGGTAAATTTACACACGTGTTCTTAAACCTCTCATATATGTAAATTAATGTCGATACATCATTGTTGAAACGTAACAGCGCAAGTGCTAATAATTATTTGCTTGATGTTACAAATAAACTAAATTTTTAATGAAATTAGCCTGAAAAGAAAAAATATTATAACCAACAGTACTATAAGGGAAAATTCAGAGAAATTCTACTAAAAATTCAATTCACTACCTTTACAGGAATATATAAAATCCACTCTGAGAATGTCCCAAATAATACTGTTCAATTTAAATGAAAATACGTAAAATAATATGTGTGACCGCTAAACGATGAAATAATGTCGTTCTCTATAAATTTGGATTAAACCATTATCAAATTACATGACTAATTGACTAATAAGATACACAATTATCCACCAACAAATCGGCATTTAAACCTAATGATCACTCAGGTATCAGACACTCAAGATGGCGCCGAATGACATACAGTCGGTAATTTCCAAGTTAAATAGATTAAACAGAAAAATACCAGAAAGCATCGCAGACAGTAATATTTTAAAGTATATTACTGCAAAATACTGTGAAAGATGTTGTGAATCGAGTGTTAACAACGAGATATTTTCCGATGCTGTTGACTCGCCAATGGAGGCGAGTTGTCAATTGCATACCTGTATTCGACAAAAAGTTCAGCTGGAATCCAGAAACAGTGAGTTTTTAACGCTAAATAAACTAACATCTCAGCTTGAATGCAGAATAAAAGATCAGGAAGAAATAATCAAATTGCTTAAATGCCCTAATAATATGGATTCGGCCCAGCAAGGTTGCAAACCTCCTGCGAGCTCAGCCGGTAACAATATACCACAGGTTTCTACATCTTTACGATCTCCACAAAATACTGCACGATCAAAAGCCGAAAATAACCAGACACGAGACACCAACAAAAACCTTATAAACCAAAATGCGACAGTTCTAGATCCGGTAACAAAAAATGTGTTTACAAGTTCACAAGTAAATATGGGAATCGCTAGTGCAATGAACTCTTTAAAAACAAACAGTCAAAATGTAAACATAAACAGGCACGCTGACACAAACAAAAAGAATAATAATAATAAACCACTGATTGGCACAGGACAACTAACAGATAACAGCCAAATTAAAACTATCCCCAAATTGGGATATTTACATGCCTACAGATTTCACCCAGAAACTACCGCCAATGTTTTACAAAGGCATTTAAAAAACTCAATACCGGAGATCGACTTTAAGTGCGAACTATGGAATAAAACAGAGAACAGCGCTTCATTCAAGATCGCATTCCCCATTACTGACGTCGACAAGGTCTACGATTCTCAGATCTGGCCTGCCGGAACCGCGGTGCGCCGATTTAAATTCCCCAGAAAAAATTTTCAAACACCTTTTCAACGTCAGACGACGCCTTAAGTAGCAAGACTATTGACGACGAGTACACTTATTGTACTAAAATATTTCATTTAAATGTACAATGTTTAAGTAATAAAATTAATCAACTGCTGCTATTCCTTGAAACTAACCTATATGACATACTATGTTTTTCTGAACACTGGGCTACTGAATTCAATCTAACACATGTGAATATTTATGGTTTTAAATTAATTAATTTCTTTTGTAGGTCGAACACTGTACACGGGGGTACCTCCATATTTATAAAGCAACACATTTGTGCCGAATCTCTTGAATTAAAAGATTATTGCCAGGAAGTGGATGCCGAGTTCTGTGGTATCTTACTACCAAAGACGCACACTGTTGTAATTTGTCTGTACAGGTCGTGCCTCGGAAATTTTGGCGTTTTCCTACAAAAATTTGAATTACTCTTGGAGTATCTAATAACGGTATCCAAAAAAATTATTGTTTTGGGTGATTTCAATATCAATTTTAGAATGCACAATCCTAACAGTAACTTAACTGAACTCATACATTTAATAAATTCCTATGGTCTGCAGGTAAGCATATCTGAATTCACGCGAATAAACTCTGTGTCACAAACTTGTATAGACAACATTCTTACCAACTTAGACAACAATAAATACTATGTAGATGTCATTGACCCGTGTCTGTCCGACCACCATGGTCTAATAATTTCTGTCAATGATAGTCCTCAGATGAGCAAATCCTCATTAAACATTCGAAACTTAAGTAGTAAAAATATAGATAAATTCAATCAGTCTTTGAAAAACATAAACTGGGATTTGTTTTATGGGACCGATTCTGACTCAAGTATACTGACCAGTTATCTTTTAAGTATATTTAACGATCTTATTAACAAACATTTTCCATTTAAAAAAATCACCTCCAAGAATTCCAAAATCAGTCCATCCGGCTGGTTTAACGACAGCTTGCGTAGTATGCGTAACACCTTATCTGTTTTAAAAACTGTCTGTGTCCAAACTAAATCTGCTGATGATTATAATGCCTTTAATTTATTTAAACATAAATATAGAAAAGAAATTAATAATGCCAAGTCTTCCTCTTATAGGGATTTCCTAATAAATTCTGTTAATAAATCCAAAGACTCCTGGAAGTTAGTAAAGCAAGAATGCAACAAAATACAAGATAACGTGGATTGTAACATTGACGTTAACGACTTTAACAAGTTTTTCTGTACCATTTCTAGCACAATAAATAATTCATTACCAATATCCAGTATCTCACACTCCGAATTTCTCAACAAAATGCCTCGTCCAGCATCTTCTTTTTATCTGTCTCCTGTGGTCGAGCATGAGGTTGCTGCGGCAATTAAAGCTTTAAAAAATTCAAATTGCTATGATCTATACAACATTAACACCAAAATACTTAAGTCTTGCTCCAAGACGATCGTTCCATATCTTACCATACTTATAAACAAATGCTTTACTGATGGCAATTTTCCAGATTCTCTTAAGGTCGCAAAGGTGCTACCAATTTTTAAAAAGGGCAATCCTAATCAAGCAGATAATTATCGACCTATTTCTATCTTACCTTTACTTGGAAAAGTTATCGAATCTATTTTAAAATATAAACTTGTGTCCTATTTTGAAAAATTCAATATTTTAGTCAACAGTCAATATGGCTTTAGAAGCGGACGCTCGACGATAGGTGGAGTCCTGGAAGTAGTGAATGATATAGTCGGCGGCTTGGATGCGGGTGAGCTGCGGGGTGCAACCTTATGCGATCTGTCGAAAGCCTTCGACTGTGTCAGTCACTCGGTCCTATTGGAAAAGTTGCGTTATTATGGAATTAATGGAACAGCCTATCATCTTTTACAATCCTATTTGCAAAATCGGAAACAGGCTGTCGTGCTTAACGGTGACCAGTCAGACATGGGGAATGTTATATCTGGTGTACCCCAGGGGTCAATCCTCGGACCATTGTTGTTTATCATTTACATAAACGATTTTAGCTTTGCTGTGTCTCCAAGTAGGTGCGTATTATACGCTGATGACGCAACTCTTTTAACTTCTGCTACCAGTAGGGAAACTCTTGATCAAAACACCAGTTATGCCCTCTCAAACGCTGAAAAATGGTTCACCAGTAACAGACTGAAATTAAATAATGATAAAACACAAAAAATAATTTTCAGTTTTAACAATGCGACTATTTCGGGTACCCATGTTAAACTGCTAGGGATCCTGTTGGATGATGGGCTAAAATGGTCCACCCATATAGATAACCTCTGTTCAAGATTAAGTAATCAAATCTATTTGCTTAAACAACTGAAAAAAACATTTGATCAGCATATACTGCTAATGGTATACTTCTCCAATGTTCATGCTCTATTGAGCTACGGCGCTGTAATCTGGGGATGTTCTTCCCAGTCGGAGAGAGCATTTAAGATGCAAAAGAGAGCGATTAGGACAATTGAAGGCGTGGGTCCACTCAACACCTGCAGACCACTTTTTAATAAATACAATATCATGCCCTTTCCATGTATATTCATATATCAGACTCTTCTCGAAATTCACCAACACCCCGAAAAATTTGTCAAGCTTTCATATAACCATACCTACGACACAAGATCATCTAACACCCTACTTTTTCCGAGGCATCGACTTGCAAATGCTGCACGTAACTCCCTAAATATTTCGATCTATAATAAACTTGGCAATAATGTTAAATGTTTAAACTATCTACAATTTAAAAATAAAGTCAAGCGGTTTTTGTTGGAAAAGTGCTTTTATTCCGTGAACGAATATATGGAGGCGCCGTCCGTAATTTAAACTGCTGTTTGTTTGTTTTACATATTTTATTGTCATTTATTACTCTGTATGTTAGTGTAATGTTTTATAATATTCTGGTTTGCTAAATTTAGCAACTTGACTTGCAACAAACATGTAAGTGTAACGTTGTCAAATAAATGATATCTATCTATCTATCTATCTACAAAAAATTAAGATTATTGAAATCGTAAATTACTCGAAAGTGTAATATAAAAATGCTAAATTCTTGCTTTAGCGAAATATGATTAACCGAATCAGAAACAATTATTAATTATGTAGTTGAAAAATGAAAAGATTAGTGAAATGTATGCAAGATGAATAAAATATTTCAAGTTCAAAATACTAGCACTTACTCAGATATATTAATTTGTATTATTGACTTGCTTTTAATATGTAATTTTAGTTGCCCAATCAAATACCTAACGAAAGAAACAATAAAGCATAGCTATATACAATGTAGCTATGCTTTATTCAACTAGAAAATCCTGAATACGAAGCTACTTATGGATATTATCATCAATACAGCATATGCCGCATTTCCTTCTCAAGTCATACCGCATTCCGGCCATTTTAAAGGTGCTTTAAGTGGTCTTTTACAAGTATCCGGATAGCTTGCAAAAGTTAGCGTCAGTAAGAATTTCATATAAAGGCAGTTTAGTGCGTCCTCTAAATTCCATTTCAAACCGAAACGTCCATTGAAAATAGACGACGTAGCACTTAGTATGTATTTCTTGCTTTCTGGGTATTGTAAAATTGCTGTCGCTGCTAATGGCAAATTTTTCGAAAGTCTTTTGACGCCCATGCATTTCAGGTTTATTTTCTCTCGCAGTTAATTTGTTTTCATAATAATTTGAGCTTTACCATAATACTTAAATGACCAGGAATGCCGCATAAAATAACTTTGTTTGACCATGACGAAACTGTCACAAAACTTTTGTTTAAAGTATTGTCCTCTGTAATTTCAGCAATTCAGGAGCTACATAAAGAACCACTGCATTAACGAGAACATGCTCAGAGATAACCACGTTCAAACAAGAATTATCATAAAAGTACAGAAGCTTTCTACTTAAAGAATTTACGACTTCACGGCAGTAAAAGCAAAAATTAAACGACTGAGTAATTTTTATACACATTGGGATAGTTTCGTTTTATTACCAAGTTGAGCTGAGTTGCTGTAAATC
>MU194650.1:2160-18332 GCA_016904865.1 Pissodes strobi | reverse complement strand
GAAAACGGAATCAGCAGTATAATTCAATGCCGGTAGGGGTATTAGCTCTCGGAGTAGTTGTTTCTGCTGATCCAGTCTTCTCACATATAGCCCGACACGGGGCTTGTCCAGACGATGGAGCATTCTCGGCTCGAGTGTCGGCTGCTGAATGTCTTCTCTCAGGTAAGTGCATCAGGGTATCGATAACATTCATATGAAAAAAAGTTATTCTTCATAAAAAGTTCTGCATGGTCTAAAACCCAAAATGCAACCATCAGATATTAATTTTTTGCAGTTGTATACGAGGTTTGTCAAAAAATATGAATTTTGCTGAAGAGTAAAGTACCTTTATTTTTGACAATATCGAAAGTAATTATAAAGAAAAGTTGTTTCCAAATATGTAATTACAGCCATTTAGCATGAAAATTAAGGTTTCGTGATTATTTACGTTTTATTTTATAAATTTGTTTTTAACTATCTATCTGTTAAAAAAATAATTACATGCTAAATGGTTATAATTTCATATTTAAAAATAACTCTTAATTCTAAACAACTTTTCTTTATAAAAATTTTCGATATTGTCAAAAAGAAAGGTAAGTATACGAAACATATTAACAATTTAGGTAAAACTTTTTAATGTGGCACGTTATCGGATGAAAGGATTTTAACATTATACAATGATAAATGCATTATTCTACTTTTTTTCATTTGTCTTCTTAGTATGACAGCTAATTGTGGCACTTTTCTGACTCGAACTAATACTTTCAGAAGCAAACTATACCATAGTACATATTTTATTTTCTGTGTATATAGCACTTATTTCTATATATCTTCTTAATATACATTATAGGATTGATATAATATATGTGAACAGTTTTGAGATACGTGGCACGGCTGGAATATCAATTAGTAGTAAATCGTTATTCCAGATGGGAGTTGGGTAAACATTTGTCATGACCTAGTCGAGTCGCTTAATTAAATAACCATTTAATGTTATCAAAATCTGAACGGTTCACTAAATACGTTTCCGGAAAATCTGATAAAATTTAATACATTTAGTAGAGCACATTAATACCTGTAGTTATTTGCATGTTGCCACTGCCTGAATTGAGGCAGTTTTATTATACAGTTGATTTAAATTGAGTCAATCGAACGTTATTTTAATAAATTAATGTACGATGTTATACAATTTCAAAAGCTAGCTGATGTAAAGGCAATTATTTATTTTTTTATTTCTAATTAGCTCATTTTACATCACCTATATAGATTATGGATTTTTTGAGGTTACGTCTTTATTTGTTTTAATAATTTTAAGGCGAAAATTTCTTTAGCACGGGTGTGATTTGAGACTTTATGAACGAAAAAGCGACAGTAAAAAGAAATCTATAAGATGTAGCGTGCGAGGGAATAAGATAGAACACAATACCATTGTTACATGTTTGTTAAGAGTATAAAGTAAAAAGTAGTTCTCCTCCGATCGCTGAAGTTAACCAACGTCGGGCGTGGATAATACTTGGATGAGTGACTCCTTGGTTTAGTTTTATGAAGATTTCACTTCTACCGCGTGTTATTCTTGATAATTTTTAAAAATTGATAGGTCTCACCTGTTTCCGATTTTATGGGTGTTTTTCAATAACTTTCGTAAGGGCTTACTCAGAACGAAACGACTTTTGCATGTATTTATGATTTAATGCGTTTTTGCCCTTTTAATTTTTAATATATTTATTAATTTAACTTGGTTTTGTTTAATCTGCGTAATAAAGTAGGGACAATTTACGTTTATGTATGTACATAGTTGCTTTTAAATTTATTGTGAAATACTGCAAGCGATATTAAAGTTGAAGTATGAAACTATATTTTATAAATTTTTCGAATTATTGTTTATAATTTTCAAAACGATGATAACTTCTTCTCAAACTCTTCGTCGACTTTTTCGAATGTATCTCTGCTGAAATCTTTGAAATTGGCTATAATCCTGCGCTTAATTTCAGTATCTAAGGGCTGTAATTGTAAATAACTAAGTTAAGATACCTCAAAAGAAATAAATCCAGGGCTATAAATTTGGGTGCTCTTGCTGGCCACTACATTGTTGTTCTTCTAATTTAATTTTCAAATTTGCAATTTTTGGAGGGTTCCGGATATTTGCAGAATCCGATGATCCGAATTATCAAGTCATACAGAGTACAGGGTGGCTCGAATCCGAGTCTATGTAAGGAGAACTCAAGAAACGTAAGAGATACAGTGCCGGACAAATTAGGGCAAAATTGCGCATTTAGGTGCCCAACAATATGCCGCTTAGAAAGTTTTTAAATTCTGAGAATTTCCGGAGATATCCGCAAAATGCCGAAATTTTGAAAAGTCGTTTTATTTTTTTGAATTACACTTTTGCATTGCCACTTTTTCCGCTCTATTCAATGGTGGTATCCAGTTTGGAATCTCGCATTTCATGTTCAAGCAATCATTATTAACTTTCTTTTTTTAATTACGAACATTCATTTTTTTTTTCGTTTTTTAGATGATGTTCTGTAAAGAAAGACATAACAGCATTTTTGCCTGGTAAAGATAGACAGATAAAGGTAACAATAATTATTTGAAAAACATATAGATGGCTGCGCATTTGACAGAAAAACTATCGCTTCAATCACACCCAGGGTACCCAGAAGGAAAAAACTTCCCAAAAGTTTTGTGGTTGGTGTAGTAACGAGCTGAAATGAAAGCTTCTTATTGGCTGAAAAATATAGGTGTGAAACTTTCGTTGGAGTGGCCTCAGCAAACGCCCATACCGAGAACCAAAACAGCATTTGAACACCGTATTTTGGTTTTGCTTCAGCTAGGTTAGCGGCTCCGGCAGCTAGAATTATTCGAACGTCAAAAACTTTCGTTATACTATTAAGAACAACCATCATATTTCATGAAATATTTCACACATAAACTTCATTTGTTTAATCGACATAATTTTTGTCATTTTACCGCAAAAAATCGTCGAACAATAGTTATGTGGTAGTTTTAATATGTAGTAGTTTAAATATGTGGCAGTAATACTAAAACAGTACCGTAACGTCTAGCACGAGGAGCAGCTATCATTGCCAGCAATCTTGCCGCTGTAGTACGTAGAATTAACTAATCTGAACTGTATGTAATTGCTAATAATGGTTCAAGATACTTTTACGAAAACAGTTTGATTTCTAGTTTAATTCTGCATGTATATAAAAATGTGACATTAGTAATAAGTTCAAATGTATGTTGTATGTAAATAGGAATTAAGGTTTAAATAAAATCAATGCTAAACCACCATAATTTGTTACCCATTTGAACACAAGGGATATACGCCCCCTTGAGAGTAATAAATCACCATAGCTTCGTACGCACTTCAAAATATATACAGAAACAGATATTCATCGAGTTTGCTTCGCAAATGCGCATAGAGAAATACAGCCATTGAACCAAAATAACAGTATTTGAAGAAATATTTTGAGTCCTTATATTAATGGCTGAGAATGCTAGAATTAATAGAATGTCACGTAATTGCTCTATTTAACGACCTTAACACCAACTATCCCATTTTATGAAACATTGCACCTAGTCTATACATAAACTTCATTGATAGTAATATGCAACAATGGATGCTACCCGAGCAAATTCAGTTTCCAAATACTTTGATGAAGTTAAAGCACACAATCTAGAAATGTGCTCAAACAACTTTAGTACACCTAATTGTCAAGTTTATACTTGATATACATATGCAACGTTTCTCACATAAAGTTTATTAGCTGATATGAAATTTAGTTCAAGCTCCTCTCCGCACAATAGCTCTAAAGGGATTTATCTAGGGACGATACCTACAACAGTGAAACATTTTGTCAACTCTACACTATTATGTCGTCAAAACTGTGTTGGTAGTAAAGTTGCAATTGGTGTACTGTGCATGCTATATTTATGATGCACTGATTTGTTTTTAATACAAACCTAAACCAGATTAGAAAACGATAGAAAAAATTAAGAGAAAAATTTATTTTTCATACTTTTAACGAAGATATACTACAAGTGTTCCTATTTTTTTGTTATGAAAACTGCAGGTTTTCTGAAGTCTAGCTATGTGATGCACGCGAATTCCTTGAAATGCATGTAATAAATTCACTGGCGAAAGTATTAAATTCATTCAATTAGAAATCATTTTTGAAAATGATTTCTAATAATTGAATTAATTATTTTTATTTATTTTTGCCCCAAAAGGCATTTTTTCTTGGGTTAGTACATTTTATTACAACACATTTTTGAGTTTCGTTGTTTTTTTTTATGAATGAAAAATATTTTTTAGTTATTTTCATGTGTGGCATTCATATAAGTATAACATTTTTTATTTTGTTTCAGAATTCCTCAGAGAAGAAAAACTCTTATTACGGAAAGATAGAATATAAATTGATGAATTTTGATTTTTGAATTTTTCTATCTCAAATTGAGTTGCGTTTCAGACAATGAAAACAATTTGAGTTGCATTACAACTATTTAAAAGTGTGGCTTAAATGCAACTTTCGGGTAAAACCCACAAATCAAGATTTTATTTTGCAGATAAGAGATGTGAAATTATAGCACAGCAAAGACAATAAAATGTGGAAAAGAAAGAGGGTATTGACCGAAGCGGTGCTTGAGCAAATCGTGCAAGAAATATACCATATTAGCGACATAGACCCTAGTTCCGATGACTAGATCGTAGATCACGGTCTATTATCCGATTTTAAGAGACTTGGTATCTCCTCCAAAGATGACTTCAGTGTACGCGCTTCTGAAGGTAAAGGATTTAATATGAATGCCATAACAAAAAATCTGTAGTGAAAATTTGGATAAGATATGGCAAATCAGGCGGCATTAGCATGAACTAGCACAACTGGTTCTGTTTACTGGGCTAAAAGACTTGCAAAAATAGTTCCCTACAAAGTTAGTTCATTGGAGAAGTGAATACTTATTTAGCCACATGAGTGGATTTTCATGGCCGCGTAACAACACGCTTTGATATTTACATCTGGTAAAAAAGAAAGCGAATCTAAAAAAGGGATCATGCCGATGCTTCCCGATGCTTGTGATGTCAGTCCAGCCCAGTCCGTTTTTGACCTTAGGTTTTCTGTGGAAAATTAGCATTTTGATGTTATCTTCTCTTCTATTGATATTAACTAAAAATGAGATTATTTTTGGGTATAGGGGGTACCTCAAAGTCTTCTAGGAGGAAGTATATTGATCAGATTGGAGAGATTTCTTCGGAGCAGAATTTCACTTATTTCATAATATCTCTCTATCACAACATATTTTGTGTTGAGCTTAATTGCTTCAGGAATGGATTTCCATTTCGCTGCTGTTTGAATTTTCAATTAGCGCTTCAAAATATATTATCCTGTTGACCACTTCATACTAACCTATTCAATGAACATCTGCAGATTTTTGGAATTTACCTTGAACTAATAGATGATGCTTAGACCACAGAGCTATTTTTTTCAAACATTCTGAAGGCTCTAGTAATCTAGCTTCACTAGATACCGGCAGAGCTGTGCCTTCGGCTAACTTTAAATTAGAAATCTGTTCCCCAAGCACAGCATCACCAGGTTAACATCCATCCAGAATACGTCGCATTATATATTTGCAATAATATTGTCACGAATAGTTTGGGGGTTGTCACGTTTTTAAAAAGAATAACGTCTCAGAGAAGAGCGACGGGGTCTTTTGGTTAGACATAACTTATAGGTCTTTGGTTACTGTCTTATAATTATCGTTTCTCTTAAGAGTTGAGTTTTATTTAAGAGCACTAGACTATTTCACTAAACTATTTAACTGACTTTACTTAGACACTTGTCTTTCTCATAACTCTGACAAGCTTTGATTTGACTTTACTACGGTGGTTGTGAAACCGCTAGTCCTAGCGCCGTCAAGCGGCTAACCGGTACTAGGTTTGGGTAGGGAATAAAGGAGTAGAACCTAGAGACACCTGCCTAGCTAACCTTAGGAGCAGATAGAACCCGAAGGCAGCTGTCTGGCTAACCTGGAAGCTGGTTTTAGGTGAGAACAAAGTCTGACGAACTGAAGGTTCGGTAGCGTATTTATATTAAAAAAAATATGACCATTGCTTGCTTAAGGTTGAAAATCGCTTCCGTTGATTGCTTGTGTTGTTTATAGTTTGCCTTTAATGTTTATATAACAATCTCCAAGTTCAAGTTCAAACTGAGGACAGGGTGATACTTCTTTAGTAGCTTATGCATTTATGATTACAATATATTGATGCAGCTCTGCCAGATGATCTTTCACACAGCATATTTTTGGTACTACCTTGTCAATTTTGAAAATACCCAGTTGCTCAAAGATGACAAAGATCAATTGCTTTGGTACGGTCATTTCATGAAGGATCGTACATTTAATTTGATTGCAGTGCTTATCCCCGGTGGACGCCTAAGAGCATAAACTCCAAGAGTGACAGAAGTGAATAAGCCTACGCCCTATTTCGTTCTCATCTTGGAAACAATACCTGCTAATTGTTTACCGAATATGGTGGTCGTCTATGATAGAATCGATTTTAGTATTTATCCTGCATCCGATACGTGGGGTGTAACAAACCCAAGAGTTTATTAACTTCCGCGCAAATACCGAAATTTACAACTATTGACAACAGCGTTTTATTAGCTTTTTCTGAGCAGTTCAGTTGGCAGATAGTTCTCGACATTTCAACAACAACAAACGAAAGGATACCAAGTAAATCGAATGAGTGGAAAGATTCTCCTCACTCTCGCGAAACATTAGTACCAGTTTTTGGTTTATTGTATTTAGCTGGAGGATTCTAAAAGAATCACCGAACTCTGGATAACCGATGGTACAGAATTCGAAGTTTTTTCTTGTACAATGAATTAAAGAAAGTTTTCGATTTTTGATTAAATGTCTTCGCTTTGATCATGAGACCGTATATATCGTCGTAGGCTGGATAGAACTCGGAAGGTATTAACATCCAAATTGTCCATCGAGAAAGCACTGGTGGTTTAATAATAGCAAGAAGGCTCTTTCGAAAACAATTAGGACTTAAGTTAGCACGAGAACATCAGCTAAATAGGAAGGATAGCCCTAGATTTACCCGCGACCTACGAGGAAAAAATTTCAGAATGTTGATAGAACAGCCAGAACCTGCTCCTAAAAAACGAATACCTGTCCGTAGCGCGATATCCCTGCTCTTTTAGCTAACAAAGAAGATTGTAATTTGTACAAAAATTATCAAAACATACAAGTTGTCTCTTAGGGTTTATTACAATGCTTAGCATATTTGATACGACCTTTGTACCCAAGGGTCCTTCCTGTATTTTTTCACAATCAAAATTATAACAGAAACCATTATCGCCACAAAGAGCTCATAGTTTGACACCAAATCGAATTGGCTTTGCGCTTATAGATTGTTTCAGTGAATTATGCCCATAATATTTCACTATCATATCATCAACAGCTAGGTTTTGGTGAAAAACTCCCCATTTCTGATATCGCTTGCTTAGTAGATTTAGCAGAGGCCTAATTTTAAATGACCTGTCATGCTTGTTGTTTTCAGCTTGAGAATTATGCACACATGCACATGAATTATCGATTTTATTTCATTATATAGGTACATTACGACTAAATGGGTGGTATTCCTAAATCATCATGCTCGATAACTGATTGGTAGCCGGCAAAAATAAGAAATCCAATAAATATTTTCTTCAATGGAATAATCATGCTTGTTTTTCTACTCAATCTCGTATCTTCTTGTTTCTGAACAAATGAGATCGTAAATTGCTTAATCAAAGAACATTTCAAAACTTGTAACGCCTTAGATTCAAAAAGTTGTTCTTTTATATATTCAAATATGTTTTGACAATCTTCATGTTCTATAGAGGAGAAGGTCCGAATATGGGCCATGCTTATATTATGGGCCACTATATTATTGGCAACAACGCGTGCT
This sequence comes from Pissodes strobi, assembly GCA_016904865.1. Taxonomy (NCBI): domain Eukaryota; kingdom Metazoa; phylum Arthropoda; class Insecta; order Coleoptera; family Curculionidae; genus Pissodes; species Pissodes strobi. The sequence continues at coordinate 10,396 of MU194650.1, read as the reverse complement.
GATGCGATGTTTCACATAGCGTAAATTAACAGTATTTGATCCGCAAACAAATCCCTAGCTTCGGCTGTCTAAACATAGATGGCATAGGGAAGAAATCGACAGGTTGATATTCTGACGGTTACATTTATTCAAGTGTGTAAATGTTTTGTATTTTCGTGAAAAATTCTGATTCTTTAAAGTTAAAAATTGGTAAGTGTGTCCTTGAATTTTTACTCTTCAAGATGTACTACAGAGTTTTGCTCAAAATTGCATTTAAATAATTTGTTTATATGTTGAAATTTTTGTGGTTATGTTTGGAATATGGGCCACTTAGTTGTCTGAAATATTAGCCAGGCCCATATTTGGACCACATTTAGTATAGACTTGTAAAAAATTGCACTATTGTTATTTTTTAGGTAAAAATGCCCCGAACAAAGGAAAAATATGTTTGAAAAAATGAGGAAGCAGTGGAATACCAGTAATATTACGAAAGCTAAAACTGCTGTTAAAGAACACTTAGCAACTTGTAGACAGGCAGCAAAAACATTTTGAGTACCAAGATCTGTTTTACAAAAGCTTTCTAAAGTCGATGGAGATCCTGACCGCATAACTGCAACTACCCTTGGAAGAAAAACAATTTTAGATAATCAAATGGAGAAGGAGCTTGTTGATTACATTCTCGCAATGGAGGCAAAATTTTATGGTCTCTCTAGACGACACATTTGAATTATGGCGTACAATCTAGTTGAAAAAAAATGGTATGAAGAGCCCCTTTAGGAATGAAATAGCAGGAAGAAGCGGCTAAGAAAGCCAACTGAAACGTCTTTTGCAAGAGCTTTTGGTTTGAATGCAGAAAACGCATCACAATTTTTTGATAATCTGGAGCAGGAATACAATAAATACAATTTTCCACCGCACAGAATATTTAATGTCGATGAGACAGGCCTGTCATTAGTGCAAAGCAAGGTCCCTACTGTAATTGGCCGAAAAGGTAAACGGCAGGTAGCTGCCATCACTTCTGCAGAACAAGGATCACTTATGACATTCGTTGCCTGTATGAACGCTGGTGGACAATTCATACCGCCAATATTAGTTTTTCCCAGGAAAAATAAAAATGACCAGTTTATCCGTGGAGCTCCTCCGGGGACAATATGACCTACATCCCAGGGGGTGGATTCAACAAAATCTCTTTACGAAGTGGTTTCGTCACTTTATACAGTTCGTTAAACCATCTCAAGATGACCCTGTTTTTTTAATATTAGATGGACATTATAGCCGCAATTTGGAAGTTATTAGCTTAGCCAGGGAGAATCACATTTCAATATTGTCACTACCCCCTCATTCTACGCATAAATTACAGCCCTTAGATAAAAGATTTATGGGTCCGTTTAAGCTCTACTATAGCGAAGAAATAAGAAATTGGATACGTGTTAATCAGCGTCCTCTTTCAGTTTATGAAATAGCCGAGTTATTGGGAAAGACATCCCCAAAAATCACAGACTGCACAAGAATTTACCCCTTTAATAGACACATTTTTTGTGATGCTGATTTTATTACTGAGGAGCTGAAGCAGTTAAAAGATGCAGCGATTCTAAAGAAGCAAAGTTCCTTTCCTGTGTCCAGTCCAGCAACAACTTAAATTAAGAAAAATGCGAAATCTACTGACCCGCAATGTTCCAATAATGATCCTCAACCCGGACGCTCTAGATATGTTGATGATCTTCCTGCCTCCACTTCACCTAGTTTGTCAAAATCACCCAGGTTTGTGTCGTCTTTCGCGATTTTTCCCCACTCCCTTCCATAAAAAGGAAAGTAACTTATCGTGGAAAAAAGTCTTCTAAGTCTGAAATTATAACGTCTTCTCCATACAAAAACGAGTTAGAAGCTTCTATTGAAAAAATTAAAAATTTTAGTGGAAAAGGAAAACAGAATATGTTTGGCAAAACTTTCTCCAAGGATAAATCGAAGTCCCAGCCAAAACTTCCAAAACGAAAGAAGATTGTAGAATGGTCTGACTTTGAGAGTGAAGATGGCGAAATATTTATTCCTGATGATGAAGATAACGACATTGAAGAATTCGGAACTCCTCCCGAAAATAAAGATGCAACGTGCATTTATTGTGAAGGACTTTTCTCTGAAGATGTCAAGGGCGAGTCGTGGGTGTGCTGTTTGATGTGTCATATGTGGACACATGAGGCTTGTGCGGACACAGAACGCGGCGAATATATTTGCGATTTTTGTAAATAAGTATTTTTATGTCACGTTTTTTCAAAATACATATTTTTTACGATTTAACACGACTTTTTGTTACTTTTATAGGGTGGGCCACGGTGTCAATCGATTCATCGAGAACGGGGATTTTTAAACCACTGTCACGGTGACCAACCGTTCTTGGCTAGATCACCGTGAAAATCACGGTACGTGAAATTACGCCTCACCTCTAAGGGTGGCCCATATTTCAAGCACTTTTCACAAATCTAAAAAATTTACACTTTTTGTTATTTGAAAATCACACAATTAATGTGAAGGATTTTTTCAAAACCGTGTTAATAGCTTTAAAGTAGATGTCCCCAGTAATTAAGTTTCCAAATTACAGGTTAATTCGTCCAAAGATACCATTAATATTTTCAAAAAACAGAATGGGGCCCATATTCGGACCTTCCCCTCTATGCTTATACTGTGGTTCAGATTGGCCCCATTTAGGGCAACATCTTATTCTGGGCGGTTCAAGTGTTTGCCTTGTAGCTAATAATGCGTGCTGCAGGTTGTCTTCTTCGACAGAAGATGAAACGGATTCTTTCACCTGAGCCTGATAGTCATTTTCTTCTTCAACAAAAATCTCAGTACCTACGGGGATATCTGCCACATTAGTAGGGCCCAGTTTAGCGTCATTGATATGGTCATGCAGCAAAGTCAACATCTGTTTGTTCTAAATACAAATAGTCAACGGCATCTTCAAGGTTTTGAAAATATTCATTTTCTAAAACAAAACAAAAATATCGTTAGAAATTATAAGTGCCCATGTATAAATCTAGAAATTGTATAGTCCAAAGCCCAGCGTCCTTATTTGAAGACACCAAGATTCGGCACAATATTTTTGCTATAATTTTTGTCTGATTTATATTGCGATATTTTATGTATATAGTTACATAACTAACCTAAAAAATAATGTGGTGCAATCGTACTTACTTTTGTTGATGCAAAAATGTACATAAAAGTGTAAAGCCAGTCTACCAAACTAAGAAATTGCACTTTTCTACCTACAGCCAGAACGGAATTCATTAAATTGTCTGGTTTCTATCCCCACCTAAACACGATACCCTCAAACGACGACGCTGAGCGTTAATGGGTTAATAACTAAAATAGTGATATTTTCTTAACTGTACCATTTATTTAATCAATAAAAAATAGGATAACATAGGTGTGTATTAAAGGGTTTTTCTTAAGCGATATCTATATGTTTAAATCTTTTAAAAAAATAAAAAATTGTACTTACAGTGTGATAACAACATTTTAGGCAGCCTTTTAATATGGGGTTTATACACCCCACATGTGGGAAATAATGAAAATATTTCACTGGCTGGATGAAGAGTTAAGTTAACACATGACAATAGTGATTTCTCTGTTAGATGTTTATTAGGTGGTTTCCTTGAGATTAGCATTAAATGCTTCTATTTCAGCGACTTCAGCGGCAAATCTTGGATCGTATGTTGAATTAGTTTTATTGGTAGTATTATACAATTCAAATTAAGAGCGTTTATGCGCTCGCTCAAACCACGATAGCCAGTAACTGAAATTCCATAAGGTATCACATAAGAATGGAAACTACATATAAAAGTTTGGAAAAATATTTTCTACTAACTATTCTAAATAAGTAACAAGAACTTAAACAACTTTTCCTTGATGGAAAATGCTTTGAGTCAAACTAAAATAATAGGTCTTGTTTTATTTGACAAAAGTCACTGCAGGAACTGTCAGGGTTGTAAAAGTATCACAATCAAAATTTTGCACAAAAATTGACGAGAACTTTTATAAAAGTGAAAAATTAAACTAAACTGAGCTTCCACTATCCAGTCTATAACCTTTCCCTTTTGTGTACATCATTCGGAAATACTAGATTCTACTCTGAAATAAATATAGTACAATTTGTCTATACCAAAAATATATTGTAGAACCAACTGCGCCTTATTGACTCGCTACATACGATATAAATTATAATTGGCAAATAACTGAAAATTCAAACTAACGGCTAATTACGTATTTTGTTGCTCTATTATTATTTACTAAGCTGGTTATGGGCCCTCCCGCTAGGAATCATTGTCAATTAAATTTATGTCTGCTCTAATTAGCTTTATCTAATTTATAGAATGTAACATCGGTTTAAATAACATTGTGAAATTAATACCACACTCGATAATTTTAATGAAAATATGCGTTATTGGGTTAGTAACTAGTAGGCCAGCGTATTAATATTGCTCTGAATAAGAACCTTATTAATGCTAGTTGACAACCCAGTATTCTTCTTTTTATACTTTGTTAAATATGTAGATTGTAAAGAATATTATATATTTCTTGTGTGATATAAACCTATCTTCATGTCTGAAATAACGTTCCCGATCCCCTTATCTCTGAAACTATAGAACACTGAAAATAATGTGGCACAGAAAAGTTTCTTAGTCATACGTACTATATTTTTAATTTTAGTCAATATTATGTATACAGAGTATCTGATCTTTCGTGGACATACATCATCTTTGTTATTTTAAATTGGGTACCTCACAAATTTTTAAATTTTTGAATGCTTCATAAAATTCTCACTCAAACTAGTGTTTTATACTCTACTGTAAAGTTACTAGTTTACAGAAAGGAAACGGAGATAGAAAACATTATTTGCACTTATATCTTTACTTTTAACGAGCTATTGCATGGCGCCAACTATATAAGGTATCAGTGGTACCATTTTGGTACCTAATACGCTACTGTATGATAGCTGCACAAAAGTTAAGATAAAAAGGTTGATTCAGTTTTTCTCCAGCTCCAACGGTTTTCCCACTGTGCCTACCTAAATTATCGAAAATATTGATTTCCAGTTTTTTCTATTTCCCAAATTAATAACTTTACGGATAGCACATGGTAAACCACTTAGACTTATAATATTATGTATATTTAAAAAAATATGGAATAGACAGAGTGTCATACTTTGAATAAGAAAGTTGATGTCTGTACACGAAAAACTCTATATATGACAAAAATTAAGATTAGAAGTAAAAGTGCTAAGGAAGAAGCAAACATGCTAACCGAAGATGTTTTCATCGCACTTTACCTTAAACGTCCCCCATGGCAAGGCTCTCCCCACCATATCCAACATCAAATTCCTCAAAGAGCTATATACGCAAAAGGCATCAGGGCCGGATGGAATACCTGCCATCGCGTTAAAGAACTGCGCCAATAACCTTAACCCATTTTTTACAGACTTTTTCTCTGTCTTACCGAAAAGATATTTACCCATTTTCTTGGAAAGTCACTCGAGAACAACCTGTTCCAAAAAAGGCATCAAAACCACGTCCTTAAACTATCGCTCACTTGCCTCACTTCCAATAATCTCCAAAGGCATGGAACGTGTAGTCAATCAGCAACTACTCAAGTACCTCGACATTAACAGAATAATTAGCGATAACCAATATGGCTTCTGCAAACAGAGATCGACAGGAGATATATATTGGCCTATATCACTCATTTATAAAGTAAGGCAACTAAGAACTACCGAGAATCTCGAGCGATTGCCTTGGATATTTCGAAGGCATTTGACAGAGTTTGGCATGACGAATTGCTAAATAAACTGCCGGCCTTCGGACTGCCAGCATCTCTCTGTAGCTGGCTTGCTAGTTTCCTTAAGAACCGATCTTTGTACGTTGCAGTTGACAGACATATCTCAGACACATTCACCGTTAATGCAAGAGTACTTCAGGGTGCAATATTTTCACCATCTCTATTCCTCATCTATATTAATGACCTGCTGGCCGAAACCAAAAATCCTGTTTACAGCTTTGCAGATGACAGAACCCTTGTCTGCCAATTTAGATCAGAAAAACCTTTACCAGCGACTGAGACTTATCACCACATACAGGATCAGATAACAACAATTAATGAAGATTTGATGAATATTTGAACCTTGAGCGATAGGGATTTGGTCCAGTTCAATGAAGCAAAAGCTCAAGCAACCGTGTTTACCAAGAAAACCAATGCGGCAAGCCCTGATATCATTATGGCAGGGTCCACCATTCCTTTATCCTCGTTAATCGGGCTAATGGGTGTCTCGGTCAACAGCAATATGTCCTGGCATGGCTACATTGCTAACATCGCAAAATCAACCTCGCACAACTGCTCTTGCAAATAAGACCGTGCTTAAAATATTGCTCACACATCTAGGATGCCGCACCTAAGCACACCCTAAAGCTGCTGGATTCCATTAAAGAGAGCTGTGCGTCTCGTGGGCAACTCGGAGTTGACTTGGGATCTGGATTCTCTGGAACACCGCAGACATGTGGCCGCGATATCCCTGTTTTACAGATATTTTCACGGCAGATGTTCCCACGACTTGGCCCGCGCCATCCCGCCCCCAGCAATGCCTGTCAGACAGTCGCGATAGACGGCAAAAGCTCACCCGTTCATTGTACAACTGGAAACACCTAGAGCGTCGATATACAAGGACTTTTTTGTCTAGTGCACTGCATTACTTTGGAACTCACTCACAGGACATTTGTTTCCCCCTTAATTATAACCTACAACTATTCAATAACCGTGTCAATCAACATCTTCGTGCACACATCGCTCGTCGAGTGCCATAGGGTCTCACTTTAGTGTGTGTGTGTGTGTGCCACTGTCAAAATGGCTCAAATTAAGTTTTTGTTTGAGAAAAACGTTAGTACTTTTTTTCCATTTAATTTCGACGAATTTTGTTTAAATGCGAACAGAAGAATAAATGAAATGTTCCAAACAGAGTAACAAATCTACTGCCACTACTGCTAGAAAAATGATTCCTATAATATTGCTATATATTCACATAATGTGTAAAGATATAAAATTGGGGAAATGAGCTGTAAGATGTATTCTCGAGGATACAGAAGAATCGTCATTTGTTCTTGAGAATGTAAAAAATAGTGTCTATATTGTATTTTTAGGAGTAAAAGTGGTACTCCAAGTAAAAGTGTCACTTTTCCTGCCTAGAAAGCAAAGTGAAAACTTTGTAGCCTGTGCAGCAAAATGATTGGTCTACATAGAACCTATAGTATACTGTGTTCTTACGAAGAGTTACATTCTGAGCCGATAATAAAATGTGCAGCCGAAGTCAATAGGCACCGAGATAAAAAAAGGCGCTTTTTCTACGAAATATAAAACTGTAATTATTACGATGATTCGTAAGATATATATTTTCATAGTAAGCAACCGTCCAACTAACAACTGTGATTTCTATTGAATTTTTGTTGAATTTATCAGGACAGGAAAGATAAATAGATTATGGGAAATGAAATAATTTGCAAAATATTTTCAACTAATCGGCGAAAATATAATAGGTTCAACTCAGCAATACAATATGTTGATTACCTTTACTAAAATCCTAGCCTCGCTACTGCAAACAATCTATTGCTTTGCTCCTTAGTTAAACAATAGATATCTATTGCCCCCCTTTTATAAAGAGTCCAATTGATTTACTTATTGCAAATTTTGTTGACATTCTCAGAAATATGAAGTACTAATAATGTTGCTGGAAGCGGGAGCAAAAAACTCTTTTGGGCGCAGGGCCTTTTCAGTGGAATTTTTGCTTTTTCTGCTGAATGATTAAAAGTTATTCTTTCTGACTTGTCTGACGAAATATTATAAAGTACAATTTTCACTTCACCAACCCATAGTTAATTCTTCTTTACGGGACTCCATGGGCTTCATGTTATTATTGGAACAAGATTTTTATTTATTTGTCTATTACGTTTATACTATAATCATTTTTCATCTAAACACCACTTTGGATTTGAAGCCTGAAAAACTAAGCAAACAATATCAGGTTTTTTCTTTCCAAGATGTGTTATTAAATTTTTAATGGAAAAGTAAATTTAATTACCCATTTTCCAAATAAGACTGAGAAAGAATATATTGCAGCTCCTTTTTAAAAGCGGACTTGAGAATTTCTTCGCTAACACATTACGCAACTTTTTGTTGATTCAACTAGCTTCCTATTTACTTTGCACTCATATATAGATAT
>JAEQML010068375.1:0-18332 GCA_016904865.1 Pissodes strobi | reverse complement strand
GTCAAGCTCCAGATTGACTATTATATCAGACTTTTTGCAAATTGCCTAATTAATTCCCAGGCAAGTTAAATTCGAATCATTTGCATAATGACTAATGCATTGGTCAGTTTGCAGAATGTCAAGGCAATTGAACATTGCGGGCAACACATACAAACCTCTGGCATGTTACTCAAAAACATTTATGGTTGCGCTAAATAATAAATCTAGATCAAAAAATGAAATAAACAATTAAAATGATTTTTCATAGAACATGACAAAGGTCTTGATTCGGTCATCGCTTTGAATAAACAAGTGAACATAAAAACAGCCTGATAACAAAGTGTAAATAGTTTTAAACCCTGATAATTCAATTCTTGAAATTTAATATGACGCTAATTTGAAAGATATACACTCGGTTATGTTATATGAATAATATTAATTTTTAACAGATTTATATAATTATAGGAATTTATGGATATGGATCGATCGAGGGATCGATAGAGACACAGATGGTGCCATGGGTTTTTATTTCGTCCAGGTTTAATTAACGAAATATGTTTTTAATGTTATACATCAAGGAAGGAGAAATATAATTAACTTTTCTGCCGTAATTATATGAATTTCGTAAAATCCAATACCTAATAAGACAAGCTTATAATTTGTACCCTTTAAAGCCCTTTAAAGAATTAAATTAATTTAACTAACCAAAGCAACCAGCTCTAGTTATTTTATGACAATAATAAATAGTATATATGTCGTGCTGGGCAGTGGCGTAGCCATGGAGGATATGGAGGACATATATCCCTCATGGATAATGAATATTAACTCTTTAAAAAATGAAACCAATACATGTGATTTTGTTTAAGTTTTATAGCTTAATTAAATATAATTATCCAAGATAATAGTGAAAAAACATATGGATTAACCCCTGTAACATTAGGTGTGCGGTCGTTTCCACAGTAACTGGATCAATCAGTGAACTAAAATTACTTGATCATTGATGCCAAAATGAAGAAATTAAAGGTTGCATAAAGACATTAAATTTTATTTTAAATTTGGGGCTGGATATAGCTTTTATATAAATCACCATGGTATTGAGAATACTAGTGACTATACCGATGGCCACAGCGGAAACCGCCTTTCAACTTTAGAGTTGGTTAAAATATATTTAAGAAGTTCAATGGGGATACGGATATGGATAAGGAAGGGGGTGGTGAGGCATAAATATGCCATCGACTTTCGCACTTAGGCCACTCGAGGGACCCATTGTGCCCCCAGAAAGGTATTAAAAATCAAGCAGTCTTACGGTGTTTATGTAACTTAGTATACGCAACCTCTTATGTCGGCCATCGTTGGGCATTGTATCTTCAGGTGAGTATGTCTTTGTCTGGCGAGAGCAAGGCAGTTCTGCCGGCTCGTTGTCCTCTAAGCATTTCCTGGATAAGGAGTCGTCAACGACACCTATCGTGTGCAGATGGTCATTTAGTGTGCAATGATCGGTAAGTATTTCCGTCATTACTTTCAAGTTTTTCCTTGATAGTTTTAGAAAATATCTAGTTTTGCATTTACCAGGACCTGTTAGTGTGGCTTTGGAGTGGCGAAACCCTTCAGCCATTTTCCACCTGGTGCTCCATTCCCGAATTGCTTTTTTTTATTTGTTCGCTAACAGTGTCCATGGTGAGTGGTAGTATTGGTTCTGGACCAATTGGTTTTTTACGAGACGCTTTCTTAGCAAGAGTGTCTGCTCTTTCGTTACCCAGGTCTCCATTATGCCCTTTTTTCCAGGCGATGGTTACTCTGTTTTCTGCAGATGTTTGGTTTAGTGATTTTATGCACTCCCAAACCATCAAGCGTCTGGTCTCCATTTTGTTGAGTGTTGCTACAACTGTCTTGCTGTCTGTGATGAACACAGTGGCGTAGCTACCGGGTGGGCCAGGGGGGGCAAAGCCCCACGGCGCCAAGAGAAATTAGGCGCCGCTTCGAATTCATAAATATGCTAATGCTACCAATGCTCATGCATGTGCTGCACTGGGTTTTTAAATTAATTAAATTATAATACAATCAAAGACCAAAATATGTATTTAACTTTCTATCCAACCAATACCTTTTGTGTCTCGGTATTTGTTATTTATTATACGTGAATACGAGGAATGAAAATACATATACCGGTCCACGCAAATTTGTAAAAACGTTGCGTAAGTGGGCGGCCACAACGGCGCACCGCACTTTGCACCGCACCTATCCTGGACCATAGCCTCGCTCAAGCAAAGCTAAATAATCCATTCTTATGGATGCGAGCGGCCACAATGACACATCGCCCCTCGCCTCGCACTTAGCCTGGTACTAGAGCATAACTCCTAGAAATTGAGCTTAGTATTTTTTGAGCCTCGCCGCCTGGCCCTTGTTTGTCAGAGAAGCTATTTGGAGCAAGAAAATCGAAAGTCACCACATCATCACAATAGTGCGATTTTAATAAAAGGCTGGAAAGAAGTGGGAGATGAATGTCAAACAACAGGTATAGAATTTAAAGTATTTGACGTCGTTAAAAGGTTTATTTTTTATACAGGGGTGGTATATGCGTTGGGAATGGCAGTTCTTCCTAGTGTTATCAATACGGCTTTCAAATTTATTTAAAATCCTCATATAGTCAAGAATCTTTTCTGAGATCTTTATAAAGGTGCTGAAATTTCCCATAGTCGCTTCGATTTTTGTTGACGAGATGAACCGCTACTTTGGATTTTTGTCTATACATACTTTGTTAAGCTTGAGCCAAAGAATATATTCTTCACTAGAAGATGATGAAGTAAATGCCATGTTTGCCAGTCAATATCTAGAAACAAACTTAGCGGACAGGTCGAGGTGCGGTGCGCCAGTGAGGCCACTACTGTGTGAAGCAGAAGCCAGGCTAGGTGCGATGAGCAAGGCTCTGTACCCTAGCCCTGTGCACCGTTGTGGCCCAACGCTAAGGCGGCATGCACTTCAAAGGCAAAAATTGCGATAATCTTGGTCGTAAAAAAGTATGCTTTTCAGAGTTTCGTACGTATGATTGATTTAACTGTTTTAAATCGTTTGACATCAATTTTTTATATCATTTTTAGAAGAAAGAATGGGTAGTTCGGTGGTAATAGGATAAGATAAGGTTACAATTTAATTTTGCCTAGTGAATCGAGTAAAGAGCTTGAATAGGGAAAATAAAAGAAAAATAAAATTTACTTTACGTTACCAGCTAGACATAGGTACATTTTAGGCGCCAGCGGATAGGTTTGCCCCCCGGCGCCGACATTTCGAGCTACGCCACTGGATGAACAGTATAACTTTGTTTGTGATTTGCTTTTCCGTCACTTTTCCCGCACCCATCATTAAACCACACAGTTCAGCTTGGAATATGGTGCTGAGATTACCTAGTGGTATCTGCATTTCTATGACGAGCTCGGATATATAAACACCTGCGCCAGCTCCTAAGGTTCTTTTTGATCCGTCCGTGTAGATGTGGATGTCATAAGTTTGTGACAGATCATTTATTGAGTCTAGTTCGATTTTGATTTGTGGGCAAGTTCGAAGTTCAATGGGGAATGATAGACTAAATGCTTTACCTATTTCAAATATTGGGATATAGTCAAATAAATTCTAGAATTTAAGAAAAAAGTTATTGAAAAATTTATTTTGGACAAAAAACCGGCGAATGGAATTTCACTTTAAAAACTAGGAAACGGCAAGGTCGAAGTGCTAACCACCGATAAAAATATGTACAATAACACTCTTTGCCATCAAACTTTGATATTTTTTTGAACGTTTTTGAGCTTCTCATGATCTTTTTCCAACTTTATTGATTTGCAGTTACAATAAACTGTTTACTGTTTTAATAATTTACTCATCGGGAATGCTCTTGCTCTACAAAGCTCAAATAAGACCATGCTTAGAATATTGCTCACACATCTGGGGTGCAGGACGCACCAAAACACACCCTGAAGGTGCTGGATTCCCTTCAGAAGAGAGCTGTGCGTCTCATCGGCGACCCGGAGTTGATCCGGATCTGGAACACCGCAGACATGTGGCCGAGTTGTTCCTGTTTTACAGATACTTTCACGGCAGATGTTCCCAGGATTTGGCCTGCCTCATCCCGCCCCTGGCTACGCCTGTCAGACAGTCACTACAGACGCCAAGAGCGCACCAGTTCGCCGTACAACTAGAAAAACTTAGAACATCGCTCTACAAGAACTCCTTTGTTTGGCGCACTGCATCACTGTGGAACCCCTAATTACAACCTACAATTATTCAAGAACCGTGCCAATAAACATCTTCGCACACACACCGCTCGAACCAAGGAATAAACTTAATCTTCATAACAAGCCCAGACAAATTTGGAATCACGACGAGATCAATTTTCTCTAGATTCTAGTAAAACAAAAATATGTGGCAAAAGAGGTCCACAACAACTGCGGGGAGCAGACTAGAAAACACTATAGTGCTGATGGCCGTTAGTGCAGATGGATTTCCATCACTGATTATTATTATTATTACTAATGAAGGGTTTCTCCTGGAACAACATACGCCACAACGAAAAATAGATGGATCGAATCGAATATTTTTCTTCAATATTTTAAGAAAACCTTGTTAAAACCATTCGGCCCTGATCGTCCAATACGTTTTGTAATAATCATTGTAACATTACCTCCCCATTCTTGGCACCTCCTGCCACCATTAGATCTGAGCGTTTTCAAATCACTTAAGGTTAAGTAGGACCCTGGACCAGTCTTTGATTGACTGACAGAGATATAACGAAGCAGTTTAACTCATTAATGGGGTAAATATGGAAGTTGTCTTCTTCAATATTTTCCATATATAACATCAAATGGCTTCAGGAAAGGGGGTATTTTTCCCTATAATCGCAATGTGATTGATATAGAACAATACGATCCAACGTCTATCAAAAGATGGGAAGAGCAGTTGCTGAAAAACAGCCAACCTCCTGCTCATTTGCCACCAGAAAATACTAAGCCGAGTCCTCCTAATATTAATCAAGAGCTTCAACGAAGCTACTGATTCGAAGAGCTGCATATATCAACTGTCGGGCAAAATGAGACTTCGTAAAAAAGTAAGAAGGAGAAAAGTGCATTCAGGGCCAGAAGCCAGAAGTATCAACGTCCAATGATGCAATTATTCGTATGTCGTTAATAAAACATCAGCATCGAAATTGAAAGAATGAGCAGACACAATTCTCGATGATACAGCAGCAGACGAAAGACAAAGATTTTAAAACGACAGTAATGACAATGTTGAGGAAAATATAAGAAGAGCCGAAGACCTGGATGCATCATGTATATCTGAAACAAGCAAGCCATGAAGCGATTGACAACCATGGGGTTATGCTTAGAAGGGAAGAAATCTAGCAAATACTATTTTGAGCAAATTGCGTCTGACGATTTGTTAGACAATTAGGAAGGAAAATATCTTCATTATATCCCTATTTTTCTTCAAAATTTTCTTGAAAATTATCCCTGTTAGCATAAGTGTCCACTCTATACTCTCTTCCAAAACCAACATTAACAGATTGTTCACAATTGATGTTGACTTCTCCATTTATTACATATAAGTACCTAACTCATGTTTTTCTTGCTAGAAACTAGCAAGTAAGGTTACAAATGTTGAGAGAATTTGAATATTTAGTTTCAGTTTAATAAACAATTTTTTGTCGAAATTCTGATGTAGTATTTTTTTCCTGTCCACGTTGCTTACAGTTAAATTTTACATACTTACCCGATATTAGCCTAATTAAATACATTGTTGTGAAAATACCGTTCGGATACACAATTTCCTCAAAATTCCGGGAAAGTATGTAGCTTATAAAAAATATATAAAAGTTAATTTCATATTTTTTCTGCTGAATTCCTGTTTTGCCTAGGCTTTGGAGCCAGTGGAATGCGTTACGTTTAAATTGCCACTTTATTGCATAACAAAGCAATTTTGCTACACCTTTGCCCCACTTCACGTTACCTGAAAAGACCGTACCGCGAACATGGATAATGAATTGAACACAATAGTTCAAAAGAAAAAGGCATTACATCATTAAGGGCATTACATCATTAAGGGCATTTCCACCTTGCTCAAGAATTGCTCAATTACTTCAATGTTAATTCTCAAGTGCACATAAAACTTGTTTCAGTGACCAGAAGGAAATTTGCAGAAAAATTACTAAATAATATCTATCCATCCTCTTAGATACTATTTCACAAAAGACAATCTATCTACAAGTAAAAGGAAAGTATTGATATTCGCTGACTGAAAATAGCGATGTCACCTTGTAAGTTAGTATCGTCAATTTAAAATTGTAACCCCACAGAAAATAATACGAAGCTGAATAATCAATCAATTTGTGTCTTATTGGAACCACATTTTTGCAAGATTCCAAATTTTCTTCAACCAAATATCCACATAACTAACTTGGGTGGGTATTTGCTTCTAGGTGGGGACCAATATCGACGCTACAACTTCATTTATGACATTTCTAAAAATAGAATGCATAGATTCTTATTATATAAATTTAAAAAAGTTATTGCGCACTCACCTCTTGCATATTTTTGCATATCTTTATTAGGACAATGAACAATTGAAAATAAAACTATTACCCAATTACCACGCACCTCGCGTTAATCTTGTTTAACCAATTTGAAAAACAAAATGATCTCATTTTTTAAACGATTGTCAAGGTCCAAGACCGTAGAATGACTAACACTACATTTTATTCGAATAAAATGCAAGTAAGAAGACTTAGTTTTTCTCTTTAAATGGCCCTTTAAAGCTTGATCAAAGGACGATATTTGCTTTTTTTATACTTATATCAAATCGTATGAAGGGAAATAAAGGATCATTTGCCCATTTCTGAAATAATAAAAAAAAACAAATTCTTTGCATGTCCTGCAATAACATTATTCAATCAGGAAAAAATGGTCCACTGAAATGTAAGCATTACTTAGTTTCTGTATATTCAGCGACCCGGTATGAGAAGATAGGGAACCACTTGAATTAGCCAGGTCCGTTCCTAGCGGGTATGCAGCGCACGTAGGCGTAGACGGCAAAAGTTAAAGACGGCATATCGATACTCTGGAAAATACCGGCACCGGCACGCCGGTTTAAAACTTTACAAACCCAACAATGGAATTCTTTTAAAATTAGCTGAAATGTTCGCAAAATTTGAAGTGACAATGAAACTTGTAAATCATATTCAAAAATCTAAACAAGTAAATCAAAATAGGGGGAGTGATATAATTTTCAAAATAATTATTTCGTTGGCTCGACGTCTGCTTTCGCCTGTTGCGAACAGATTACAAAAGTTATCTCCTCCGGAATGGAAGCATAAATCATAAAAACGTCTCTCCCACTACTGACAGACGAACGCGGCGTCACGACGACTACAGCTAAGAAAAAAAGTAAACATGCTCGCCGAAATCTTTTCATCGCACTCTACTTTAAATATTCCCCAAGGCACAGCTCTCCCACACCATACAATGGCAAAAGTTAAGTTTCATCACCATGATATTCGTAAAATCCTCAAAGAGCTAGATAATTAAGAAGCATCAGGACCGGATGTGTTAAAGAACCGCGCCAACAAATTATCATCCCATTTTTTTCCAGGCCTTTTACTCTGTGTTACCGACAAGGGATTTAGCCATCTTCTTGGAAAGTCGCTCGAGTGCAACCTGTTCTAGAAAAGGCAAGAAAACCACGCCATCAAACTATCGCCCAATTGCCTTGCTTCCAATAATCTTCAAAGTCATAGAACGTGTAATAAATCAGCAACTACTTAAGTACTTCGAGGCCAACAGAATAATTAGCGATAACCAATACGGCTTTCGCAAAGAGAAATCGACAGGAGATATATGGGCCCTTAGAGAAGAATCTTTAATCTAAGTATTGACTACTCTATAAAGAGTATAGGGCAATTGGAAACTAGCGAGAATCTCGAGCGATTGGGTTGGATACATCGAAGGCATTTGACAGAGTTTGGCATGACGGATTGCTCAACAAACTGCTGTCCTTCGGACTGCCAGCGTCTCTCTGTCGCTGGTTTGTCAGTTTCCTTAAGAACAATAAGAACCGATCTCTGCACGTTGCAGTTGATGGACACCTCTCAGACACATTCACCAGTAATGCAGGCGTGCCTCAGGGCGCAATACTTCCACCAATTCTGTTCCTCGTCTATATTAATGACCTGCTGGCCGAAAGCAATAATCTTGTTTACAGTTTTGTAGTATCCTTGTCTCCCAATTTAGATCAGATACGCTTTTACCAGCGGCTGAGACTTATCACCACAGATCTGGGGAAAAATCGCACTTTCAATCCAGCAAAATTCACAGTTCAATCCAGCAAAATCCCAACCAGCCACGTTTACCAATAAAGCCCATGCAGCGGGCCCTGAAATCATTATGGCATGATTGACCATTCCTTCATCAATATGTCCTGCCATGACCCCGTTGCTAACATCGCAAAATATATATGCAAGTGAAAATCAGCATTGGAAGAATGAATTCAGATTTTAGAGCCTTAATTCACAATTGATGTCGTGAATTTAGACTTTTAAGAATACAATCAGGGTTCCAGAAATCTTAACTTTAGTATCAAATACCTGAATCAGAGTTTCAGAAGTTTAAAAGTTCAAAAGTTTAACTCAGAATTCGATTTTTATTGCCTGATGTCCTAAAATGCTCAACTCAGACTTTATAGTTATAAGTTAAATTCAGGTTTGTAAGTTGATATTCGAAGCTGAAAATAGCTCTGAATTCAGAATTTAAACTATTAGTTTTAAATCTAGACCCTGAATTCATAATTTTAAATTTTGATTCAGCGTTTAAACCCTATATTTAGAATTGAAAGTGTAAATTCAAAATGTAGCATTCAAAGCATAGATTTAGAGTTTGAAGTGTAAATTCAGAATTGAAGTAATAAATTCAGATTTTGGTTTGATTTAGGAATAAGTTTAAATTTGAACACTGGCTTTAAATATCTGATTTCCGAGCTAGAGCCTGAATGCAGAATATGTATTAAAATAAATAATTAAAAAAGTTTATGAGTTTACCATGCTCCATATGTATTTTCATATTATGTAAAATACTGTAAAATTATTATTTAGTGATATCAAGTAAAATTTTTGCTTCCCAGAAGCTTGGTGCGCTAACAAAACACCATATACACAAGCTGCTCTTGCCCTAGAAAGCGCAAATAAGGCCGTGCTTAATTGCTCAAACATCTGGGGTGCCGCACCTAAGCACACCCTAACGCTGCTGGATTCCATTCAGATGAGCTGTGCGTCTCGGCGGCGACCCGAAGTTGACCCGGGATCTGGATAGTCTGGAACACGGCAAATATGCGGCCGAGATATCCCTGTTTTACGCATATTTTCACGACAGAGGTTCCCAGGATTTGGCCCGCCTCATCCCGCCCCCAGCAGCGCCCGTCAAGACAAACGGCAGGAGCTCACCTGTTCGTCGGACAACTGGAAACACCTACAACATCGCTTTACAAGGACTCCTTCACTGTGGAACTTACTCCCAGGACATCTGTTTCCCCAAATTACAACCTACAGCTATTCAAGAACCGTGTCAATCAACATCTTAGCGCACACACACCGCTTGTCGAGTGCCACAGGATCTGTCTTTAAAAAATATGTTTTTATCAAAAACATTCAAGTCGAAATTTGGAACAATACTACAGGCGAAGGACTTATAACGAAACAAATATTTCTAAAATTCGAAATACATGATAATATGATTATATGAAGGGTCAAAAATATGACAACGATGCAAATATGTCTAGTAGCACAGAAAATATAGTTGTGTAACTATATTTTCTGTGCTACTAGGGATGTAGGTCATCAGGCTCAAATTCGAAATATTAATGCGAGAGCAATGTTTGCGCCTTGTTCGCTCACACATTAAATGTAACTATTGATAAGATTACATATGTGTTGATTTTTTTTCTGTCATTCAAGGGCTATATTTTTCTATTTCTTCACTTTACAGATGGGGCATTTTAAATGAGAGATTAGCAAACTTAACGTTGTCAGTAGGTGACACAGGATGGGAACGCAAAATTAAAATCATTCGCCCTTCGAGATTTCAGTTATATGCAATTTATGAGAGTTTACGTTGTTTGACGGAAGAGAATTAATACTAGACACACGACACAATCATTATTAGATGAAATAAAAACTTTTAAATGAAACGTATTTGTTCGATTCTAATTTGGTATGATTTCTTATCAAGAGCTAATGTGATAAAGGAATAAAAAACTTTTATTAGTTATTTTATTGAAAAACCATCAGACAAAGATTTCGATTTTGTTATATCAATGAAGTTATAGCGGAAGCCGAAAAGAACCGTTAAAGCAAGTATTTCCCTTAATGCAGCAAAGGAAAACCGTCAATTTCCATATGAAACTGTTTAGATCTAAAACAGTAAGTTTTATCCACAATACCGAAACAGAATTATTGCACTCGACGCGCGTTTCGCTAACCATGTTAGCATCATCAGGAGATGATTAAAACTAAATTTAAAACTCTACCTAACTCGCTTTTATACTAAATGTTTGCTTAATCAAGCGGAACCAAAGGGACCAATCCTGGAAACCCACTAATCACGCTCGATCAACCAATACAATGGACTATACGGAATAGGACCTCTATCTCTATTTAAACTATTCTTACATTAAATAATGTCCATACTTTCATATGCGTCTAATAATCTTCTATTAGTTATATTATGAATTAATTTTAAATGTTTAATTGTTATTCTATGATTATTATCAAAAGCATGCTCGGCAACACTTGATTTTTCTGTTCTACCATACTTTAAATGAGCTATGTGTTCCTTGAATCTCATTTGTATAGATCTTCCAATTTGCCCAACATATTTTTGGTTACAATCCATGCATCCAATATCATATATTCAACTTCTTTCTAATATTTCAATTTTGTCCTTTGGACCACTTAATAATTTCTTAATGTGGAACTGAGTTTGGTATACTAATTTTAAACCTACTTCCTCAAAGACTTTTTGAAGTCCTCTAGTATACTGAGGATTATATGGTATCGAGACATATTTTGTATTTTTATCCTGATTGACGAAAGAAGTGGAATCAGAATGGTCTTTCTAAACAAATCCCTATTAATTAGTCTATTTATTAAATTAGTATTGAAACCATTAACTTTCGCTATATTCTTAATTGTCTCCTTTTCCTTATTAAATCTTTCTCTGCTGAGAGGAAAGTTAACCATACGGTGTACCAAAAAATTAAAGCATTTTGTGTTGTCGCTGTGGAAGGAGTCATTAGGAATATATCGGTTAGTGGCAGTACTTTTTCTATACATATAAAATTCTAGTGTGTTATTTTCGTTCCTAATCACTAAAGTATCCAAAAATGGAAGTTTGCCATTGTTCTCGACTTCATAAGTAATATTAATGGTGGGGAAACGGTTGTTTAATTTGGTTACAAATTCTTCGATATTAGCTGTTTATGTGTCGAAAATGTCATCCACATACCTGTACGATACCCTTGGACTCCTGACTGATTTTATTTTCAAATTTACTCATGAAAAGGTTTGCTAAGAACGGCGATTAACAGTTGCCCATTGCCGTGCTTTCAAGTTGTTGGCAATAGTTATTTTTATATTGAAAAATAATTTTGATCCATGCAAAGTTTGGTTAAAGTTAAATATTCTTGTTTGATTTCGTTATCAAAACTGTTCATCTCAAGTAATTCACCAAGGTATCGCAAGGTCTGTGAGATTGGTACACTAGGGAACAATGAGAGCAAACATCAAACGAGATTAAAATTTCACCTTCCTTAAGGTTCGTACATTTAATTTTGTTTATGAAATCTAAGGAGTTAGTTTGGGTTAGATGTTTTAGTAATTGATACAAAATATGCCAAGAAAATGTCATCCATCAATAAAAAACTTAAAAAACTTAGGAAAATTAATCCTAGGTCTGACAGTTCCCAGAAAGTCGTAAGCATTGTGGAAAACCTATCTTCTCAATCTTTTGATAAAGATAAATTAGATTTTTTAAATAAGGGTCTGAATTTTGCATTGCCTCCACCAAAGGATAACTTACTTGATATTGTAGGTAATATAGAAAGCTCTATTCAATATCTTCCTGACTCTACTAATGGATTTGTTAAAGAAGCATGCAGGAATCAGATCTCCATAAATGTAATTAATAATAATGTTAACTCTCGTCCTGGAAAAGGAAAAAATACAATCAAGAGATTAAAGGAGAAAGATGTTTTCTATATAAAAGCTGACAAAGGTTGTTATATTATACAAAAGCGAATATTTTCAACTAGTTGATAATTTAATAGAATCCAGGCCCTACAACAAAATCTCACAGAATCCGTTATCTACGATGGTCACACAAGTTAAAAACACTTTGAAGTAATGTAGCAACCTTATTTCTGATCAAATTAAATACAAATTATTTGTGAGCAATCCTACTATGCCGAAACTATATTGTCTTCTCAAGATTCATAAACATGGGAAGGCAATGCGCCCCATAGTCTCGGCAATAGGATCGCCAACTTATAATATATCCAAGTGGCTAGCAAACCAATTTGAAAATTTACCTATAAATCAACAAAATTCAAGAGTACTCTCCTTAGATTTCATAAACAAAATTAAAGGTACGAACCTTAAGGAAGGTGAAATTTTAATCTCGTTTGATGTTTGCTCATTGTTCCCTAGTGTACCAATCCCACAGATCTTGCAATACCTTAGTGAATTATTTGAGAAGAACAGTTTTGATAACGAAATCAAACAAGAATATTTAACTTTAACTAAACTTTGCATGGATCAAAATTATTTTCAATATAAAAATAACTATTACCAACAACTTGAAGACACGGCAATGGGCTACTATTTATCGCCGTTCTTAGCAAACCTTTTCATGAAATTTGAAAATAAAATCAGTCAGGAGTTCGAATATTTTCCAAGGGTATGGTATAGGTATGTGGATGACCTTTTCGCGATTTCCGACACAAAAACAGCTAATATCGAAGAATTTGCAACCAAATTAAACAACCGTTTCCCCACCATTAAAATTACTTATGAAGTCGAGAACAATGGCAAACTTCCATTTTTGGATACTTAAGTGATTAGAGATAGAGGGCCTACTCCGCATAGTCCATTGTGTTGGTTGATTATGTTCATCAAACGTGACTGAGGATTTCCAAGATTGGTCCCTTTGGTTCCGCTTGATTAAGCAAACATTTAGTATAAAAGCGAGTTAGGTAGAGTTTTAAATTTAGTTTTAACCAACTCCTGATGATGCTAACATGGTTAGCGAAAGGCGCGTCCTGTGCAACAATTCTGTTTCGGTATCGTGGATAAAACCTCCATTTTAGTGCATGTTGCCGAAGGTTCCAAACCCCAACATAGTAATTTTTATTTTCAAATTTTGAACACGAGAATGCAATCTTACAAACATGTTTTAAAAGGTAACGATTTATTTGGGTTTTTATGCAAATTTCAAAATTTAGGTTCAGAGTCAAGTCAGGGCGAAAATGATCATTAAGGCGCCTAAGAATATGCCGTTTAGAAATAAATTTTCGAGTATTTCCGGAGATATCCGGAATAAACCAAATTTTTGAAAAATCGTTTCATTTTCTTTCCTCTGCTTATTTAAAAACGGATTTCAAATTGAATTGCACTTTTGTATTGCCACTTTGTCCGCTATATCCAATGGTGGTATTCAGTTAGGAATACGACGTTTCGTCTTCAAGGGGTCATCATCAACTTTCATTTTTTGAGCTCGAACTTTTTTTTATCGTTTTTCATACGATATTGGCGTTATTAATATGAATATGTGATTTTAATATTTTTTATTTTTTTTTTAGTTTTTTGTTTGAAATTACTTATTTTACTTTGGCGTAATTTTAAATAGTTTAAAGTTACTTTTGAAATTTTTATATTTTATAAAAATATTTTATTTTGTTTTTTGTGTCAAGTAGAAAATTAAATCCTTTATTCTTAATAAAAATAAAAAATAGTAAAATTAAATAAACAGATTCTTTAATTTTTAAGCAAAGAGCAAAATAAATAATTAAAAAAAATAAAAATAAAATTTAAAGAAACAATAAAAAAATAAAAATATAAACACCTATTTATACTAATAACGCCAATATCATCTGAAAAACGATAAAAAAAATAAAGTTCGTATTTAAAAAAAGAAAGTTGATAATGACCCCTTGAAGACGAAACGTCGGATTCCATACTGGATACCATCATTGGATAGAGCCGAAAATGTGGCAATGCTAAAGTCATTGAATTTGAAATCTGTTTTTAAATAAACTCAAGAAAAAAATAAAACGGTTTTGACTTTCGAGTACCGGGCCTGGAAGTAGCCCTAGTCCCCCTAGGGTCTAGTTCTTGTGCTTGTGCAATTTCTTAAAAGTAGAATTTTATAAGTTAAATATCGGCAACGTCGCCGTTTTCAAGGTTCTGTTTGAACATTGGCCTATTGGAAAACCTAGTGAAATAAAAGTTACGATTTGCAAGATTGCAGGGAAATCGGGCAATTGGGCCGGATGGACTTCTTAGCTACATTGTAAAGGGTCGTGCTTCATTTCTAGTAAATCCATTTTTGCATCTATTTAATCTTTGTTTTAAATTTGGCACGTACCGTGACTCTTAGCGCACTAGTAAGGTAGTTCCCGTTCTCAAAAAGACACCGAGAGATCTATTAAAAAATATAGACCGATTACTAAAGTCAATGCACTTTCTAAAGTTTTTGAAATAATTCTGTTTACAGAATTTTAAGAAATCAACTTTGTCAAATTTGAATGTTTTTACTCACTACATTCATGATGCATTAGATACTAAATCGCAGGTTGATGTAATATACACTGATCTTGAGAAAGCATTTGACAAGATCAGGCACACTCTGTTATCATTGATTTACTTAAAAATATGCATGTTAGCAACTACCTGGTACTACTTATACAATGCTATCTCTCGTTGAGAAGGCAATTTTTAGAGGTAATAGGTGGGAAATCACTTTCTTTTTCTGGTGGCTTTCAATGACGTTGCCAAGAATGTAAAGAACTCCAATGTCTTGGTGTTTGCAGATGATTTTAAACTGCTTCTAAAGATTATGGCAGTTGATGATTGTAATAAAGTACAAGCAGACCTGAACTGTGTTAGTGATTGATGTGATGCAAACGGGTTTAAAATGAATGTAGGAAAGTGTGCTTGTATGACTTTTGGTTTGAATATTTATTTAATTAATTATAACCATAGTATCAATGAGGTTGATCTGGACAAGATGTCGCAACATCGTTATCTAGGTATAATATTTCACGAGATATTGAGTTTTAATGAACATATATCGGCGATAAAAATGATGCATTTTGGATTGTGGGCTTTGTCATCAGATCAAGCAAACACTTTGATATTAATATGTATCTGAAATCGTTTGACCAGCGTGTCTTGTCTAAGTTGGAGTACTGCACTGTGATATGGTTTCCCAATATAATGTTTGGTCCTCGTTAATTGAGTGCATGTACAACGTAGGTTCCTGAAATATATGTATTTTAAGAAATTTGGCCACTATCCGGCTAGGGGTTTTAACCACAATGTATTGCTAAGCACATTCAGTAGACTTTCAATGGAAAATCATAGAATTAGAGCATGACTGCTTACATCATTTAGGATACTGAAAAGTGGTATTGGTGATGCAGGTATTTTGCACCAATTCCATTTGCCGTGCGTAAGATAAATGTTAGGAACAAAACTTTGTTTTACTTGGAATTCCCCAGAATCAATACCTACAAAAACTTTCCTGTGTATAAAGTGTGTGAATTATATTACAGAAAATTCAAAGTACTGATAACGGATAGGCTTTAAATGGCTCAGACCCTTAATAGCTTAGATATATTGTAAATACTTCCGTTGAGTTGTGTATTATATTGTGGTTGTATCCGTAATTGGCTATTGCTGTAGATGCATTAAATAAATAAATGAATAAAAGACATAAGCCCCGAATTCGATTTGTCAGTCGGATTAGATCCATCTTAAACATATTTGACATTGGACATTTAAATTGGCTATGAATCGCATCAACCATATGATATGGAGCCCTGAGCGATATAGATATTTTCCTAACAAGTGCTCAAAGTGATATTTTTCCGCACGCAAAACCACTTTATGCACATGTTAATTTTTTGCTACGGGCATCAGATAACAACAACAAAAAACAATGGTTAATTTTTGTAGAATCTTTAATGAAACTTTTTTTTATTTTACAAATTGATGAAAAACTATACGATGTTTGTTGCTTTTTGCAGAGATCGAAAGTGAAAAAAAATCTGATATTAGGTAGGTGTCAAAATCAGCATAATATAGTCTTCAGTTATTAAAATTTTCCTTACTTGAGATTTTTTAGTAGTTTTACTTTTTCGCATTCACTTTGCACACGCCCATAGAAAACAAAATTTTCCAATTATTCCCAATTTTCTTTCTTACACCTATTACCTAACCAACGAGTAATTATCTATAAACCTTACAAAAACTAAAACCAAATCTGT
Source organism: Pissodes strobi (assembly GCA_016904865.1). Classification (NCBI taxonomy): domain Eukaryota; kingdom Metazoa; phylum Arthropoda; class Insecta; order Coleoptera; family Curculionidae; genus Pissodes; species Pissodes strobi. The sequence continues at coordinate 1,781 of JAEQML010068375.1, read as the reverse complement.
GATTGCTGAACCAATTGGTATAGTAACTGAAAATTCGCTACACAGATTTGAAAAAGCTGACAGAATTTATAAAAATATAACACTTCGATTAAATGAAATTTAATAAACAGATCAATGAAGATAGCCGCAGGTTGTGCGAAAATATCATCTGAATAATATTTTCCAGGCAAAGGAAAATTCGATATAACCTTCCTAGAACCAGCTCTACAGTATTGCACGCATTTAATTTACGGTTATGCTGCAATTAACGAAGACACCCTTAAATTGGTCCCACTCAATGAACAATTTGACGTCATCAAGGACAACTACAGACATGTAACAGACCTCAAAATTAAATACCCAAAACTGAAGATTCTTCTTTCTGTTGGAGGCAACGAAGATGTTAGTGGAGAAGGAACCGAGAAGAATTTAAAATACAGACAAGTCGTGAGTATTTTTATTATCTAAATATTTTTTGGCGTGAAATATGTGATGGTTCCAGTTTGTCTAAATAGTAAACTTGTTAAAATAAATAATTTCACCATATAAAATATAAATCTTATATTAGAGATACTACTTTAGCAAAGGAATACTCATCCCTTAAAAATATATTTAAGAAAGTTATTTGAATAAACAAATTATACCAAAAGTAATTATCGTTAAAACAATTTAAATCAAAAATTAATTTTTAAAGCCATAAATAAAAATAGTCAAATTCAAAAAATCCTTATTTAAAATGTTTATTTCAAGCTAATTTTCAGTAAAATATTTTGTATTTATATTTCCAGCGGAATTTGGATATATGTACATAGTTCAGTACCTTTGTTTATCAGTAATATGCGCTTTGGGAAATTACCATTATCAGTTATTATGGCGTACAGTTAAAATCTTAAAACCTATCAGAAGGAATTAGAGTGATATTATCCATAGAATCTCACTCAGAAATAGAAGTATTGCGGGTCTACTAGCAAGACAGGCCCGAAACTGGTAATATAAAGAAGTAAATATGTTTCATGGATTTTGTTGAGGAGAAATGGTAACAATATTTACTAAATGTGTCAAACTTCTTTGATGGTAACAGTCCAAGCAATTTTTTCATATCTCAAATAAAAAATGCAATATTTTCAGAATAAATAAGATTTAAAGAAATATGAACACTGTCCCCTTTGAATTGTTGATAAAAGTTTGTAAACCTATTCTTTGATAAAGTAGAGCCTTTGGTGATATCACAGCTAAATAAATACCCGTCCAAGTATTTTAAAAACACATTTTAAGTGTCGACACTGTCAGCCTTGGGTTGGGTTATGTAGCGAAGATGTAAAAGGCTTTTGGTAATACCAAAGTACAATTTTATTTGGGTGGAGTACTATCTTTGGTACTACCAAATGCTTTCTCTTTATCTAAAAATAATTTTACAAAATTTTATAAACGCAAATCAAAATGGATAACGTTCACATTTCCTTGGATCTTATTTATTCAGAAAATATTCCATTTTTTATTTTAGGTGTGGGAAAATTACCTGGACTGGTACCATCGAAGGCATTTGATATATTTAGTAAATATTTTTACCATTTCCCCTTAACAAAATCTATGTTTTTAAAATTGTTTCAGTATATTACCAGTTTCGGGCCTATCATTGCTACTAAGCCCGCGAGACTTTTATTGGGCCATTTTTAAATAACATCAGTGTTGGATAAAAAATAAAACATTTAGTACTGATTTATAGCAGAGTGATTGCTATCGAAAAACACTGGTGCATGGTATTATAGGAATAAATTGCCTTTTTGTGCAGTTGCCGACAA
>MU194649.1:1717-18333 GCA_016904865.1 Pissodes strobi | reverse complement strand
TGTTTTATGATTTTTAAACTTGGGCTACCGAATTTGTTCATACCTAAGTATGGACTTACACATCTTTCACAAGAAGGCACAAATTTACTTCTCAGCAGACGGCATGGTTAGGTTCGTTCTTAGTTTCGACTTCTGTTTGAATATTTCAATTCTTAAATTAGTTTAAGGTCATTAAATAGTACTTATTTTATATTCAACAAGTTTCCTATTCATATGAGTAGCAATGATTTCGCACTTTGAAGTAGAAAAGCCCACTTTAACCTCAAACACTAATATTTTCTCAAACGTTACCTATGGAAAGCACGTGTCTAAGAGTCTTATCGATCGAAATAGGCGTGTAGGCAACATAGGAAAAGGTTGTATTGGATTGCAGTAAACACTAGTTGTGCATGAAGGCATTATTGACTGCGATTCAGAGCGCTGCCATTTCGGTAATGCGCCGAATTGGTCAGACAATCCTTTACTGCCTTTCGGAAAACTTATGCTCTGTATTATAGCAACCAGTGGCAATGTGATTCCTAGTCTCGAACGGGAACGTTCTTTCTTTAGCCACACCCCAAACCAAAAAGAAAAACATATCAATATCTTTCCTGGTCCATATTTCTCCAGTAATTCATTAATGGCAAACAAATAATGGCAAGAATTATTAAACGTTTGCTGTTAAGAACATATTTTTTCTAGAACCTTTTCCTAAGCTAAAAATGTAAAAATAAACATTTTATACTTTATTTAAAAAAAAATCAGTTTTAGGAAATTTTGGAGGAAAGAGGTTCAACATTCTTGTTTTTCCTTTTTATTGTTTCTTTGCTTTAATTTGCAGGGCCGAAGGCGTTTTTCAAGGGGGCGTTGTCTAATGTTTTCCGAGGCATCGGTGCAGCTTTAGTCCTAGTGTTCTATGACGAAATAAAGGCACTGACGTAATCTATTCTCGACTATAATTTCTAAAATAACTTAGGAGTAAGGCTTCAAGTTTAGTTCTAATTTTGTAACTTTAAGTTTTTTTCAGCTAAAATCCCATAGGATATAAGGGAATTTTCTTATGTATAATTTATGTTTAAGCCAGTTAATAAAGAAAAAATTAAACTCTGTTAATTTAACACTATAGTTTTATTTTTCTAGTTTGTCAAAGTTGGTACACAATACTATATATTGAGAATATTCTCAATAAGGAATTGCTGGGAGGCAGACCAGGCGATTTTGCTCCCATATGTTTTAAGATACACAAAAGGGAATTGTGTCGGGTTAAGCGAGAGGATGATTTCAATAATAGCTATCTATGCTCGTGAGAAACTTAAGGAGAAGGCAACAAGTTAAATTTGTACCTACTAAAAGAATGTTACAAGTTTTAACAGTTTCAAGACTTTAAATGCATATCCATCTACAGCTGTTTTTGGCCTTTTTAGCTGATTGAACAAGTCAATATTTTATTGATAAGATTATAAATACATTAATAATGAATTCATTGCTGCCTTTGTTCAACTGATTGAGAAAACACTTCGCCAAGAAATTTAAAAGCCTACCGGTACTGTATGTTGAATTTACAACGGAACTTTGAACAAACTTAGGGACAATTGAAGACCTTTGGAGCAAAAACCGGCCAAGTACAAAAATTAAAATTTGTAGGAAATCAAAAAACTAAATCTGGGAAAAATGCAAATGACCCAAAATGGGTATTTGTTATATGATCCAATATAATATTGATATTTTGTAAAAATCACACCAAAGTTATTTTTGAAAATTTGGACTTGACTATTGCACCAAACCTTTGAAAAAATGGAACAATGCAAAAATAATATCATTTTTATTTCTTAAAAACAGTCTTGAATAAATAAATTCGAGTACAGGGTGTTCACCTATAATGCCCCCCCCCCCCCCCCGTTTAACTTTGTTAATTTTTAAGCTACAAAAAAAATTGTAGGGTTTTTAATGTAGTTTTTGCACACGTAAAGGAAAAAACAAAAAATTGTACAGTATACAGGGTAGATCAAAAGAAACATTTTTTTTTTAATCTAGCCCCCATTTTTTATTCGGTTTTTCGATTCTACATAAAATTCTAAGGATTTTTTATGCCTATCCTAATACTTTAAGAGTTATTGACAGTTGAATTCGCTATTTTGTTTGTTCTTTTATTTTTTTATGGCAACAGCCACCTAAGAATATAACTTTTTGTTTAGTTTTGAAGTCATTGAGGTGTAAATATTGAGTTTCCTCAATTCGACCACATTGCTTCGAGTAGTGATTTTGTATCTTCTGTTTTAAAAATGATTAAAGAATTATTATTATAATTAAAAAATAGCGACTTCAACTGTCAATAACTCCTAAAGTATTAGGAATAGGTATATAATGTGTTATATTAAAAATCCTTAGTTTTAGGTAGAATCGAAAAATCGAATAAAAAATGGGGGCTAGATTTTAAAAAATGGTTCTTTTTGATCTACCCTGTATACTATACAATTTTTTGTCTTTTTGTTTACGTGTGCAAAAACTACATACAAACCCTACAATTTTGTTTCTTATTTTTTTTGTAGCTTAAAAATTAACGAAGTTAAAGGGGGGGGGGGCCTTATGGGTGAACACCCTGTGCAACTAAATAAATGAAGAGTTTGACTCATAAGACTTATAAACCTGCTCTCCAGCTTCTATCGCCTAAAATGAGGGTTCTATTTCTAGTTCTTTTCCGAAAAAAAAAATGTTCGTATAAACTTAAAACGAAGCGCACGATCATCTCCTACTACTATTAACATTAGTGCAAAAATCGAACAGGTCCTGGACATGACTGGTTTTTGTACCGACGGATATGGTCGGTCAGCCAAGTCCTTTGAGCATTTTAAACCATTAATTTACTTGTTTGATTTTTGCACCAATCGATCAGGGATGCTGTAAATTATGTATCCAACGAAAACAGCGTAATTTCACCCAAAAGTGGACTTGGCAGGTTTTTGCACCAAGGACTTCAATAGTTACTATGTAAATATATGTCAAATTATGGTTATTTGCCTTCTAATTAAAACCACGCTGTTTTCATTGTGATAAAGTATAAAGATAAAGAGTTGAGACGGTTTCGTCTCAAAAGGAAACGGACGGACAGATCGTCATTGCAGGTATAATAGCATTAAAACATTTCAATACACCCTAGTCAGTTGAAATGGATATTAATATTTTGCTACAAATATAATAGCATCCTGTTGAATGGAATCACAAGGCATTTTATGTTTTTTTTTGTCATAATTTCATTCACTTTTAATTCCCGTACCTATTATAACAGTCGTTCAGGCCTCTCTTATGAATCTCAATGTAGTGAACAGCGGCATTCAAAATGTTGCAAACCCATCAGTGGCAGCTCGCGGCTTTGAAAAGTGGGGAAGAGCTGCCGACATCGATATTCGATAGAGGGAAGAGCGAAAATTTTTTGGGGTCCACGCCCAAACTGCCAAAATTTGTTAATAATTATTACCGGTATTTTTTAGGTGAATCATCAAAAAATCAAATATATTCATATTGTATTAGCAACAAATCATTTTGTTGCTAATACAAATGTCTACGAATAACACACTAAAACTAGAATATATAGAAAATATCTCTTGTATAATACTATAATGGATCAACCGTTGAATGAAAATAAAAAATAATTCCAAGAATCAACGGCGGAATGTCCCCTAATCAACTCGCAATAAACGAAACAACGTGCTCGCGTTGATCTGAGAATGGAAGTGCTACCGCCAGCTCTTCCAATCCTTGCAAACCAAACAAATGTACGACCAGTACGACGTCATCGTTGTCATGGCAACCAACTAGTTGCGCTTATACTTTTGATGACTCGACGGCTCTCGAGCGATACCTCTTCCGTAAAGTTCTACACAAATGATAATGAAATTGTCACTGCTATCGGCGCGTACGCGAAAAGAAATAGACATTTTCATATGGGTTCACCTCTGTTCTATTCTTCAATACTGGAGTTAACGGGCAATGTGCAGGTGGCGAGATTCTTGTTCTTGTTTTATGAAGCTTTGATTTTAATATTTGAAAATAATTGAATTATTAGTTATTAGCGGGGTAACGGGAAACAGATTATTCCTAAACTAAGAACATTTTATCATTGAATCTTAAACTGTATTATTTTACTGATGAATGAATTAATTGCATTTCTTTAAATTACATTATCTTGAGGAAGTGGCACTTCCTCTACTTCCGCTGAATAGCCGCCACTGAAACCCATCTTCAGAAAACTCAATAATTTGATTGGAGTACTTAGGGAGAATGAAATACACAACACATTAATCAGTTTATTAACAAAAATAGCGATATAATTGCTAAGAAATCAACAAAATGTTGCACGAATTTATTGCAGAGCCTAAGCTGCAGAGTTTGGACAGGGCAAGGCAGAAACAAGTAGAGCCAGCAGCTTTATGACATGGGGGTAGGCAGACAACTAAATGTAATGACTCAACCAAGGGGTGCTATATTATGTCCCCTTGAGTTTACTTAACTCTATGTATTGATGATCAGTCTTACAATATTGATATCATTGATGATACCCAGTTACGTTACATTACCAAATATGAACTCTAATCAGGTCAGCGTGTTTTGCCATCGTGTATGCATTTTATAAAATATGTTATTATAATTAGCAATTACAATATCCTGTCGATATCAGGGTATATACTTATACCGTTACATAAATGCTGATAAAAGCAAGAATACTACTAAAGCTAAATATTGAAAGTAGCAGGGATAACAGCTATGACACTTGGTGATGGCTGACAAAAACAGGAAGAGCAGCCATGATGAGACATGGAGGTGACAGACAACTAAAAGCTGAAACAGTCGATGACTCTATTGGTCGTCTCACTCTCCCGACTGTAATCCAAGAACACATGCAGGACCAGGTAGTATGTTAACTGTGGATACATTAGTGAATATTCCGGTTGCAGAATGGCAAGTCATAGCTTAGGGAATCAGTAACTAATTTAATTACCAGAATGCCTGAAACAGACCATTAGCAGTTTTTTGTCCTTTTTGAACTTTCTAGGGGAAATTCGGATAAAATAGCATACTTTTTACAAAAACATGCAAATTTTTGAAGTGAACACTTCTTTAGGCGCGTTTTGCGTTTTTTCCTGGGGGATTGAATTCAGTAAAACCGTCACGCTCGGATGTATGGCATGTTCGCGTATAGGTGGAGGGCTGAAATTTTCAGGGGATGTAGCCGGGGTAAAAAAAGACCCTGGACGAAGACGACCGAAATTCTGGCAAACGATTATTCCGCTTGTTAAAGTTTTCACTTCTATAATTTCGGGAGAACCCTACTGTATCATGTAAGCCATACTTTGAACTTGAACAGTGTGACATTTTGACAGTGCCATCGTTATATTTTCTTTCACTTATTGTCTTTGTAAAAAAGAATCCCTCTTTATTTGCTACAGTTCCTCAGACGTACGCCCAAACCATGACAACACAAACGCGAAATGCCAAACACCTTCAGCATATATACCAATGCACAAGTCCACTTTCTTTGAGAGAGGACCATTGTATCGAGCTATTAAGGCTTTCAAATGCTTCCTGCCGAGTTGCAAAGGATCCAAAGCATTTCCTTATTTAAAAGACATACCTACCAAAAACTACTTAAAACAGAAAAAAAATATTCAGTCAGATTTGATTTATAGCACCGCATGTCTGATTACTTACATCTACATTTGCTATTGCTTTTATTTCTAAGTGCATTATCATTATGCCAATAAGCAATTTATTTGTCTACACTATACTACAATTTTCTATGTTCTATTTGTATTTTGAGTATTGTAAGGCTAACATGTAGGGCACTTAAAGATACCCATTTGGTGACGTTGCTTTGTCATTTTCTTTGATGTTGTTGGCGATAAAGGATATTATTATTAAATTGCTTGAAATAGTGACTGAAAAGGAGGCCAAAGAATATTACGTCAAGCGGCTGAATCCTTAGGTGCAGTGTGGGGCTATGCAAATAATGATCACTCCTTTTTTAGAATATTCTAAGGTTTCAAGATATTTATGGCTGGAATAACCGTCGAAAGTTAATGGCTATGTTCATCAGCACTTAGCATATTACGCTATCGCTTTTAAGCACTAACAGTCCCGGTGATCGACACGACACTCTCCTTTGCGGAAAAGTCTACTGTCAAAATCAAAAGAAGTTTTTCATAACATAACCTATGTGTTTACTTTTAATATTTTTTGTTTCGGTTTTTAAAAATAGTTTCTATAACTATAAGCTCGTCAGCTTGCCAGCTAGGCAACAAGGCATTTTTTCTAATCTAGTTAAATTTTCCGCTTTTCGAATTCCTAATAGTAATTTCTGCAAAAATCGCTGTTTATGTTCGAGAATTATGTTGTTGCCATTACAAACAACGTCCCCACTTCCATAGGTGACCACAGTCCAGTTAGATATGCTATAAATGCGTCATTATTAATTTTTTACATAACTTTAGCATAAATCTGCATAAACAAACAATTTAATAATTAAAATTTAAAATATAAGGTTAGTTTATTATTTGAAATTATTCGCCATTTTGGTGCTAGATAGCCCGCAGACTAAAAACTTCGCTAACGATCGCTTTTCTGCTGAGGTGTAGTTCAATACCGATTTAGCGGTTAGCGCTTGTAAGCGCTAACAATCGCTAAGACCCGTTGAACATAGCCAATATAACTTTTTGTCAGCGGATACACTAGAATAATGAACAAAGTTAGGCAGCCATTTAAGGAAGAAAGACCCCGTCATCCAGCCAGAATCTAGACAAAGCTGCAGGGTGCCGGTGGGAGCATCATCTGTCAGCTTTGCTTTAGCATTTTTCCTGACAAATATCATAGCTGGTGGAATGAAAGACCCAACAGCATTCATGCACCACTTCGTTTCGCGCGGGCTACAGCGCCCACCTACTTCCCACCTTTAGTAACAAAAACTCGTCAATATTATGACTTGTTTCTGACGCAATATTAAACTCTCGAATGTGGAAAAACTTCTACACTACTTGTCCTTTTGCCGGCACTAGCCTTCGGCTGCCTGAAAGCAATGTCTATTTCGGAATCCATATAGCCATAGCCAACCCGATCCAGCGATTTTTTAATTTTTTATATCATTTGGCAAATTTATATACCAGTTGTAAGAAAATGCCCCAAAACGCCAGACTCTTTTCGGTTCATTTTACCTGATTATTAACCCTCTGGTATCGCCTCTCTAATTTTCTGTTATAGTGGTCAACCATTTCTGAAAAAAATATTATATTCCTAAAATGACATAGTATGTCATTTTAAATAAAAATGCCATGTGCCGTTTTACGTTTAAGCGTACTGATCGCTTAAAAAATATGTAAATCTATTTAAAACATTTATTCAAATATTTTGCACTCTGATATGTGGTGACAATATAGACCTACCTCTCAAATATCAAAAATGAGTAGGATTGAACGAACAGTTATAAAATCTAAAATCGATCACCGCCATACACATCCACGGACAACAACTCGTGATAGACTAATTGGCTAACGCTAGCACATGACATGAAGGAACTATGCTGGTCATTATGTCGTATATAATAAGGCGCGAAATATGAATTTAAATATTATGTCATTTTAAGCGCATATGTCGTTTTAAGCGAAATTTTCCTATTCTACATTGATGCAAATTTCTAGACGCTATTATTAGTTTATCCTTTTCATTGACATATGCATAGCATTAGCTTCCACTTCAATTGACGTTCCGAGTACATATTGTATTTCTACTACGTAAAGCTCCTTTGAAAGCCTGAAAAGCATATTCTGTGTTACATAACACAATCAAGTTATTGCATATCAATAAAATAAAACGCAGTTTAATTTTAAAAAGTACAACACATTTAATTTAAACAAAATTCGCCCTTGAGCCTTTGTGAATTGTAAAAAAAAACTAAAGGCCATGGAAATGGCACTGAGAGTGAGTGAAATATAAGAAAAATATCATTGATCCAGAGTATTTCTATCGTTACGCAAAGTTACGTTTTGTCATTAAACGCCTATAACTGTCAAAGTAGGTACACATTTAATGGTTAGAGAGCCCTTTACGCCGACAGCATATGATAATATCAAGTAACTTAATTCTATTCAACTTAAAATCTAGAACTTCCTTATTCTGTCTCTAACCTACTATATTATAAATTATGAGATTCACTAAATGACTAGCTCTGGTTACGAGGGTAACAAATGCAAAATTTTACAGTGCATTTAACAGTTTTTTGTCATCAAATTCACATACATTCTAAAAATAATAAACAATTAGTCAGATAAATATGTATGTATACAAGGAGTCAAACATATCATTTCAAACAATGGAAAACATTTTAAATCTATTTTCTTAAAAGTGTGGTATTATAGAGCATAAAATACCAGCCAAATAAGTCTTACATAGTTTTTATGCAAATTTTATTCATAAGTAGAATATTAGATTTTCTTATTTGGAACGATATCAATTTGAAATATTCCCCACATTTAGCATTTTTTAATTTTTGAACTCCCTACATTTTTTACTAACAATTAAGCATTAATATATTATACATATCTTTATCAAGCTCTAAATTTTACAACATATATATAGGGTTTGCAATACACATATATTTTATAAAACAATCTTAGCAAAATACGAACTTAATTACTAAGTAAACCGACTAGAAATAAAAATGCCTTTGGTAAAAATGAGATTATTAATGTGAAAGCAGTCTTTAAGGAGCAAATAAAAACACAAGACAAAGTTCTATAACTCCATAGGATGTTCCTCTTTTAAAATGGACCTATTAACTAAATATCTTGGATGCTTATTAACAGAATGTTTTCATTTTTGGTAAGCGTAGAGGGCGATATTTGATTTGAAAGTGGTTCAAACCAAATCAAATATAATTTATTCACCAAAGCGGCTTTCCACCGAAAAATTCTTAGGCGAAAAGTCCTGTTCAAAAATACAAATGCTAAGTATCCAGGGACAGCAGAGATAAACTGAAGGTACAAATGTTCAGGCAGTTAAGATATGGTTGTCCTACAAACAATTTTTTTCACATATATATATATATATATATATAAAGTGTACTATCAGAAGTATATAATTCATAAAAGTTAAGTTTATCGTCGACTGATTAAATTGAGTTAACATCAGTCAGGAGTCTTTTGAAATCATTATATTTTTGTACTCTTTAAAACATTTCACGCTCATGCAGACCTGGGATTTCTGAGATGGATCTTTGTATGTCCTTCTTCTGAGTTATTTATAATAATTAATGTACAGGGTTTTCCAAATTCGATGTTTACCATGGGGATCTCGGAAACTATACAGCAAAAATTAAATTGTGGCAAAATTGCATAATTTGCCAAAATTTCACCGTTTTGAACCGCAGATTCACCATCAGGAACCTATTTTTTACAATATGGTTTGTTAACAAGAAGAAAAGTCACTCTAATAATTAATGATGAATTATTATTTTTGGCTAGTATTTCGGAACGATTATGCAGTTAGTTTAAGAGGATTGTGGATTGGCATAATCGTTTACAAACATTTGTTATACATTTATTATAGATATACAAAAATGTTTTTAAATTTTCATTGCACCAAGAAAACTTAAACCTATTTAGTTATTTAGGTTATTATGTTGATAAAGCTACTATGCCATTATATACCTGATAAGGAATATATCATGGGTGGTTTTTCATCTTTCTGCATATCAAATGTAAATATTTATTTCAATACATATTTTCACAGTTCTGCTTTTTATCAAAAAGTAAGTATTAAAACTGGGTTTTCTAATGATCTTGCGGAAAATACACTTTATCTTAGCTTGGAAAGTTGCTCTTCTTCGCACTAGTGCGAAATAATAACGGTGTCAAACAACAAACATAAACTGAAGTGATTTTTTTTTGCAAAAAGAGTTAAGTTCATATGTTTGCAGAGTTTTAAATTCCGAGTCTACAACATTTTTGCCGTCGACGCACGTTTCGCTAATCATGTTAGCATCATCGGGAGCTGATTAATCATCTTATGACAGCTATATTACTGTCATTAAATGATTAGTTTCAGTCATATCCTGATGATGGTGACATGGTAAGCGACACTCGCGTTTCCAAACCCCAACTTAGGGAAAATATGGTGGCAGCAATATGGAGCCCCACCACACAATGGAAGAGACGTCACAGACTTGTTTCCCAATAGGTGGATTGGCAACCAAGGAGTTGTCTAGTGGCCGGCGAGAAGCACTGATCTGAATCCCCTTGATTTCGCAATATGCCAGAACATAATATAGACGTTTTACGATAAAATTTAATTAGAGAGGTCAGGCTGCATATTGAATACTTAATCTAAATTTCTTTATTACCAAAATCTCTCACTTATTAAAAATTCTTTTTGTTAGAGTAAATATTTTAGAAACTTTATTTTAATTTTAATACTTATTGCAAATTTCATTTGTACCAAAAATAACTTATTAAATATCTTTCTTTCTGGTTAGAGTAGCATATTTTTGTGTTTTGGGGGAACGAAATAATTCAAAAATAGGTATCTAAAGTAATGTTCAGGCCCGTATTTAAAAATAATGAACCGATGGTGATAACTGAAAACCAAAACTTCTTTTTTTAAATTTAAATGCATCGTAATAAAGTGCCTGTAGAATGTGCTTTTCGTTTTTCAATATGTTTAAAAATAACACAGATAATGCAATAAATTAAACTATGGGTTTTTTTCAGGTATCTCCAGAAATAGTCGGAATTTTCTTAATTTCTCACATTAACTTAAGCTCCAAATCAAGCAACTTCACCACAATTTAATCTTTGCTGTATTTTCTATACCTATACATGTACATTATAAGTTGAAGTACATATATGGATGGTTAATATCCCAACGGATTTAAGACAGTACTAAACACAGGTTTGCTGAGATTTCTTATGATATAGCATGAGATCAGTTAATAATATGTGCTTCCCAAGCTTAGGTCAATTACTGACCCACATATAGCTTGCACGGTGAAGAAGACTCAAAATCTGAGCTCTAAATATATCAATATTTACTCTGCATAATAAATATTGTTGTAAAGCCCCAAACAACCAAAAATTATGGCATTTCTACAAATGAAAGAAATCCGCTAAATATTACTGAGATATTTAGGGGCATGCATGAAGACGAACACCCTGTAGATATACATGATAACCTAGTCTTATTTTAAAATGGCAAGATATTGTTTATAGTGACAACAACTAAAGATATATTTTGTAGCCTACATAAATTGGAGAGAATTAAAAAACAACAATTTATACAATGGAAGATTGCCTTGCAAAAACTAAATGAATATGCAGGTCGCCTATACCTAAAACAACTAGGTACATGATAAATGCATTTTTTTTTAAATTTCCCTCATAATTTTGAGAAAACATTTTAAATGTGATATTAGCATTGTTGCTTATCATTCTTCTCCCTTAAAAGTTTATCCAGATTCTTATCCTTAAGTAACATCTGTCTAACATTTTAATTTTAATATCTACTTTTAGTCACCTATGTAGAACCAAGGATTTAATAAGGAATGGATACCGCCTCCCCTATTAACCCTGTACAAATAAAGTGAAGCCAAAGTTACATGGGCGAGGGAGCTGCGGGATGAAGAAAGCGATAAAGAAAACAATTCTACTCTTTTGTTTTCCCCTACCGAGTCATCAGCCGCGTGCGTGCATCGTATTCTTTTTATTATCGCTCGCTCTCTCGATCGCTGTTTGGGTCGCTTCCAGACCAGTGTCGTAGGTTTGACGGTTTCCTCAAAATTATTAATTATAAAGAATGTTTTTGGGAAAGGTTAAATATCGTTATTTTTTCAGAAATATTATAAATAAGGTTTATATTGAAAAAATTGGTGAAATTAATTTCATTTGCCTATTTTTCTATTTCCTGCACCACGCTAAAGTACGTAGTAGTTATACCGAGGTATCAAAAATTATATCGATAAAAGTTGGCCATGGGAAAGAAAACGTCTGTTGTACTATGTCATTCTTTTGAGATTATTTTGATAAAATTGTCAGGTGCCATGTCACAATTGCATTAAACGACAAACGTTTTCCATTTCATGGCCAACTTTTTATCAATTTAATTTTTGATATCCCGGTACTTCACACACCTAAGTGAGTAAAGTATAGCCCTCTTTACGAATGAAAGAAAATGAGCTAGAAAAAGGTTACTTACACAAGGTTGATACAAATTTTTTCTACTACCAAAATTAGTTCAAACGGTCATTAAGCTTTTACGATTTTTCTTGCCACGTTTACATGTCTGTGATATCTCAATTATCAAGAAAGCTACAAGGTGCATATTGGCATACTTTATGGGATACCATAATCTGACATTATCGGATAATTTCGATACTCATTATTTCACTCCACACAAAATAAAAAAAGATTTAAAAAATACCTCAAATAATTTGGAAGTAATATATTATAGTCATAGCCTAAAGAAGTATATACTTGCGAAACTTAAGCGCTGCACCTTTGATAAGCGAGGGCCAACTTTATCACTATGTAGTGGGGAGGAAATAAATAAATCTAAACTTGACGTCAACCCCACGACAATCTTCAGTGACGTGAGCCGTACTAAAATTTTTTAAGACTTTATATACTAAAGTTGATTCTCTACCCTATTATTTTATTTGAACTTTCACTACCAAATATATGATTTATAAAATACTTCTTATTTCGAGTACAGAATAATACATTTTTTAACAATCAAATAAACTGCCGGGTATTTCAATTATGCCTGAAAGATATATTTAAAAATGTCTTTTGAAATGAAATTAAGAATGGCGAATGCAGATTACTTGTAGTAAGTACAGCATTCTTGAAAGAAAAGTCAATTACCTAAAAGAAAATATAATTGAGTTACATATTATTTTGATAAATTACGATCAATAAAACAGCTTATTTATGTAGACAATTATTTATTTTTTTAACGTTATAACACACCTATAATAAATTGAAACTGAAATGAATATAACTATAATAGAATATAAGCTCCAAGATAATCTTCAAATATCAACAAGATCTATCCACCACAGAAGTTTTTTTTATATGAGAGACTACATTCCACAAGTTACAGTTATAGACGAATATCTGACCAACTTGTGAAGATCTGCAATAATCATTAGAAAAAAACTGTGATTTATCTGGTTGTTCTCTTTGAAGCTTAAAAAAGATCTTATATAAATACACAATTTTGTTTTCTATAGATTCTTAGCAGCCTGCATAATTTGTTCCAAAATCCACACTTTCCAAGTCACCAAAAAACCGCTTCCTACAAAATAAAATTTGAATTAGCAATGGAAAAATTAAATGCATTTATGGGAACAACATAAAGACATAACAATTTTGTATTATAGATACTTTGCAACTATTTTTAATACATTTTTATAAACAAAACCTTCAAGATTTTGAAAAGTAAAATCTTGAGTAAAACGTTTGCCAAAGGACAGCAATGAATGAATAGTATTATGTCGTATGGGTACATAGATTTTCATAGACTAAATCAGAAATAAAAACTTTGTACCTAAGCTAAAAAAAAACCCAAAAAAATATAGAACTTCAAAACAATTAAGCAGGTTTAGATTTTAATCAAAAACTAATTGTAATTTAAAACCAAAAACGGCATTAATTAAAAGTTGAATTAAATATTTTTACCTTGGGTTTGCTGGAGATCGAAAAAGCTGCTTCCTTTTGAAACTCTTCGGAACTGAGTTATCCTCGACATTAGCTTTAGGGCTGCCCTCGGGGCTACCATCCCTGTTTGTTGATCGAGTGGTCTAATGGTATGTCCACAAACTCTGCCATCGATCCTGTTTCAGAGGCACTCAAAGTTCCTTCCAAGTCCATTGCTGTCAAAGTGGACCCTGACGAATCTGATTTCACGGGGCTGTAAATATAACCAAATTATTATCAGGGTTTCATCGAGGGTTTCATAATAAAAATATACCGCATTCTTTTACGTATTGCTTATATTTTTCAAAAATCACGAGAAAGTTTCATCAAATTTTTTTATTGCCGATTTCGATAGCCCATGAAAAATAAGTGGACACGTGATCATATATAATGCAAAATAAATGTTTTTTGAATTTTGAATATCTATACATACAAAACTAAAAACTGGCATAGCTCTCGTAATAATCATCTTTAGTGGAAATAAAAAAATACGTATCGATATATTTATTTTTTTACTATAGCTTGCAATAAAAATAATCAGTTTAATTTTTCAGGAGTTTTCCTCATTAGCGAGATAATATCCATCATTTGGGTCGGAGAGAAAAGTGTGTAATTTGCAAAATACAAAATTTTCTATGCTCAGTGCTTACCTTACGTTCTGTTTTGATGTACTAGGAACATTCAAGGCCCACACCTGTGCAGGCACAGCTTCCTTGTGCAAAAACTGCTTTCCGGAAGGTTGCATGATGATATCCTTGTGCTGAAAATGGTCACTGCATACATAGCTATAACGCTTGATCTCAGCCTCACTTAGGCCCTAAGCAGAAAGCCAAAGCTGCATTTTTTCCTCATTTTTAGGAAATCTAAAAGTAAACGTCAAAATAGAAAATTTTAAAAATTCTTTGGTGTCTATAATAATCCCAAAAAAGATCTTATTTGCATAATATAAAAATCTTAGGTAGTGAAGGGACATAATAGTGTCCAGATGATGCAAAGACTAATATAAGTGATTTCCAGCTCAGGTCAAATTTGCCGGTCTGATGATAAAGAATAATGTTCTATTAAATTATATTGGTTTAAGTTACAGTCCTAGTGTAGACTTTAGACTTCACAGTTTAAGTGTAAAAATTAGTAATTGTTTTTTATTTTTTAAATAAAGTGGTTTAAAGAACCACTGTGTATCTTTAGCCTATGCATGGGTTAGATTCCTAATTGAGTATCGAAATAAAACTCTAGTAAAATTCATTATCCAACCTAAGTGATCGACAAGCTAAGAATTCAATACTCACTAATTAATAATTCTTATTATTAGTAAATTAATAAATCATTGAAATTAGTCCATGGCAAAAACCAAAACTGCATTCTACAACACTGGTAAGGTAAGAGCAAGACAAAGATAAAGATATTTGTTTACTTACCGGTGATAAGATATTCCTTCACTAGGTTTCGAATATTCAGAGTTTTTACATACACAACACGATCGCACCATTGGTTCTATTATTTAACAATAACAAAACCAAAAATCAAAGCAAAATACAATAATACACAAGAACACAAGACAGGAACCAAAACGAAAATGAAAATAAAACACCTGTTTGTTTGGCCGTCCTTGTCACCGAACAGGTGCACGTGCACGCCGCAAGAGGAGCGCCATGATTCTAGCAAAGACCTACGTCCGTCGTTCGGTCGTTGTCTATGTTAACGTAACAAATGCCTGAAAAGGATAGCAAGATAGGAGTATAATTTGAATATTATCTTATGCCCGTATTGCCGGTTAGCGATGATACGTTTGCAACTCCCATTTTTCCAAGAGAGAAAGATATATAGGATTTCTCTTATGACAAAGAGTAACGTAACTATTCAGAAAGATTTGCCAGGACAAATCTAACTATTTGGTGGTGGGGGAGATAAAGAAAACAAAACAAATATTTTATTTACAGTAATTTCCCCATCAGTTTTGAAATTCAGGCGGTATCCATTCCTTATTAAATCCTTGTGTAGAACGGTATAAGTAATCAACATTTTGTAAGCATCACCAATAAACAATTTTATTAGTAATACAGATTTGATCTCTAGAGATTTTTGGTCCAAAACTTATTTTATTTGGATTTATGCAAAAAGATTACAAACATAAAAATAGAATCTCTGTTTCTGGCACAATAAAAAAAAACACATATGAAATTATGTAATCTCAAAATTATAAAGAAGAAAACGACTTTCATGTCATTTAATGGATCTTATTGCCCATTTGAACCTTGGAGACCATAAAAATACCCACAATAAGACCAAAGAGGCCTATGGCGCTGGCAAAAATTTCTATAATCAAAATTTTGACAAACAGAGATGCATTAGCTGCATCCGCTAAAGCTGCTCCGCTACCCACGATGCCCACGCATATTCCACAGAGTAAATTAACCATTCCTATATAGAAAAAAAATAAAATTAAGCTTATTAAACATAATACGATCTGCCCTATTGCACTTTGAATGTCTTTGTCCCTATGCTAAGCTCAATTTTAGCTTCTGAAATAGTGTGCCATTTTTCAATTAAAACATGAGTATTAAAAGATATTAACAACCATTTTACATTAATTTAGTCATAGATACACAAACTCCTTACCCACTGACAATCCAGCACCAAACAACAGATATCCAGCTAACCAATTCTTGCCCTTCAAACTGTCATCTTTGACAACTATATCCCAGGTAAAGTTGTCCAAGTATCCTGATAATACTATGGCAGTGATGAGTCCATATATAGCCACAGCCTCACAAAAAATTACAGAAATCAGATTCTTTGTCTTGATTCTTGGAGCCTTCACACCTAAATAATAAAATCTAAGTTATAGCGAATTTATAAGATCTATTATCATGGGAGCTGACCCTTTAAACCTACCTATCGCGT
>JAEQML010068372.1:0-18336 GCA_016904865.1 Pissodes strobi | reverse complement strand
GTGTTCTGGTTTTTATCAATTGCTTATTGAGCGTTTTTTGTGATGAAGCTGTCGGGACAGAGGAGGTCGAAGCTGAAAGAGAGATGAGAGAATATATGCCAGAGGTAAGCTAGGGAGGGAAGGGAGACATGGATATAGGAAATTCCAACTAAAACCGGGCGAAGTATCAGATTTAAATGGTCTAACTAACATTTGGCTTATAAGAGGCCAAAGCAAAAGGAAAAATAAATTAAATGCAAACAATACACAGGGCCCTTTCCTAAGTACTGTTTAGCTTCCAAGAACTGATATTTAAGAGGTCCTATGAACATGTTTTTTGGGAACGCTTTTATACATTCTTCGTGGAAACTCATCACCAGTGGTATCGCATAGTTAGAGCTGGGTCAATTAATGCTTTTTTTTGTTAAAATACAGCAAGCCATTTTTTTTGCTTAATTTTTAACGATTTTCAAACGTTTCGAAAAATTTACAACAACAAAAAGGCTCCCTTTTCCTAAAACTACATGACATTAAAACGTTTGACAAAATCATTAACATAAAAAACGTTGATTGATCCACCCACTAACAGCGTCGCTAGTGGGAGAAATATCTACATCCTTAGGGGAAAATTCGATTTTTTTTGCCACCAATGACGTTCAAAAGAATTATTAATATACTCTTCCATATACTCTTTTTAATGGTCACCAATTCATTTAACACGCGGTATATCAAAAGTTAATTATTTTTGATGCAAGTTTATAGGAACTTTTCGTTCTTCTTTTAGTAGACGAATATTCCATCAAATTTTTGATAAATTGATTATTCGAGTAAAGTAGCAGTGGTGTAGCATTTTTTTCTAATAGCTTACTCGTCTCCACAGCACGCGTTTGGGGGAAATAAAAAGCTACCCTTTTGTGTCATTCTAAAGCATTTAGTTTTATAGCAGATACAGAAACGCAGAGGATTAAATTAATAGCCAAAATAAATTAACCGAAGAAAAGCAAAATTTAGAGAAAAGAGCAAAAAAAATTGGCACAAAAAGTAAATGAGCCAGAAGCTGACAGATAATCTAAAGAGAAAAAGGATAGAAAAGATTAGAAGAAGCAAAGATTCGTACGTTTAAAACAGACAATCAGTTGAACAAAACAAAGGAGGAAATAGATGTTTGTCGCACAGAAAGAAGAGTTACGTTGTAAAATTACGCGTTTACGTGAAGAGTTGTAAGCAAGAGAAATGTCTATACCAGAATTGAAAAGGAAAATAGAAAATATGTTCGGCAAAAAAATATATAAAAACCATGTAGGACATGATAGGAAAATGTGTAAAATATGTATATTTTCCTTATTGGCATAGGGATGTCTTTCATAATTTAGGCTTTTTCAGCTTTTCTTTGTCAGCATTTTTAACACTTTATTCTTTAAATATCAGAAGAAATTATTCTTTGAAGTTTCGGAAAATATTTAGAAAATTTGCAGGTGTATAAATTCAATCAAAAATTTTATTGTTTATATATTAAGTTAATTGCGATGTTGCCCATGTTAAATGATTTATTTTATGGGAAGAGGTGGGGGAATTATCCTCATTAAACTGCCAGTGTCTTGAGTACCCCAGGCCAAGGCTGGTAATTATTTCAACAGTATGAACGGAGCAGCTATCCTACCTTTCGAAAACTAACCCTGCAAATGAAGGCAGCAATGATTCAGTATGATTTTCATTTTTTCGGGAATTTGCTGAGGTATATACGAATCCGCCCATGGCGTTGCCATGGTATGGTTTGCCTAAAGACTCGTCGGCGATGCTCGAAATGAAACATCTGGGTGTTATTTCTCTCTGTAAGCCAAAGGCTGTAAATATAAAAATATTGAAAAAATATATCCCTACAGTTGGGTGCAGTGCTCGGTAGTCTCCGGTGCTCATAAAATTCATACAGAAGGTATCAAAATATGTTACTTAATTTGGACAGCTGTTCTGGCATTTATCTCAATCTCAAACATTGTATTCTATACTTATCTCTTTATATATTTATTGAAGTTAAAACTTTTTTGGTGTGTTCAGCAGACTCTCTCGTGGGTAGTAAATAAGACTGAGCTACGCATGTAATGCTCAAAGCTGTCTACATTCGGCTATTTAACGGTAACTCGGGTAATTTTTAGATATTAAGTGTTCTTATAGAAAACGGCTGCGAGTGGAAGTTTGAGTTTTGGCACGTTTTTAGGCAACACGATCAATTATTATCTTTGGCGATCCGATTTTCGGTTATTACGTCAAATGCGCGATTTTTATTTTTTATTTTGATAGACGATAACTGCCGAAAATATTAATTCATTTTGATGAAATTTTCTGGATACAATCATTTTGACGGTCTTCCGAAGCCTATTGAAATTCGTAAGAATCGGTAATCTGTGACTATTTTTTTTAGGCGTGTATATTACTTTGGGTCGTTCTAGTGCTGAAAAAGTCGCGAGGATCGAAAAAAAATTAGACTACAGCTTGATAGACAATTTCTAGGAGAAGAACTCTCTAAATGCTTCTCTGTTTCGAAAAATTTCGGAATATGACCTTTTGAGGGAAAATGTAAAAAACATCGATTAGGTCAAAAAAATTAAAGGTTATATTTTTTTTCGAGCAAAATAATTTTTGTATAGAAAAGCTGATCTTGACGAGAATCTACGCCAAAAACGTGTGTGTAATCTGCTTTCTTGTTATGGTCTACACTCATGTGTCTCCAATTACTCGAGAGTACAGGGCAATTCACTGATAGACAATATATTTCTAAATTTTAGCTTGAATAATCTTAAAATGTGTAATATTGAATGTTCCTTATCTAACCATAGTATGCAATTAGTAAAGGAGGGGCATTTTCTGGGGGATCTGTATGTGGTTGTCAGAGATTCGACTGATGAAAATCTAAATCAATCTTATAAGAATAAATTACGTTAGCATAGGAATCTGATTAGTAATAATGAGGATCATCTTAAAGCTAAATCTGGATACCCTTCTTTTTTTTTGAGGACAGTGATGGTAATCGAATATCTAGCTGTATTGAGACTGCATATACATTTAATTCGTATATTATAGATTCTGTAAATAAGCTGACCACTGCCTTTGACATGAATGGGGTTCTTTCTAAGGGTGAGCGTAACGTAATTCCATGTTGCTAACTGTAGTGTCAACAAATGAGGTTCGGAGAATACTGTTTGATGTCTCCAAAAAAATGCAGCGGGTGAGGATGGCATGCCCTGCTCTCTTCTACGCCGGGCAGCTGAAATTATTTATTTATTTTTTATTTATTGATATACGGGATCAACCCCATTACAAAATAATAACAATTTTAAGAAAAAATTATATAAATAATACCTAACCATCAACAGATATAATTTAAAGCTATCCTGCAACAATAACAAAAATAATGCCATTTACTAAATAATTTACTTAAACCTAACAACAATCTTAGGATCAAAATGAAGGCGTTACATCTATACTAACTCCACACAAAAAAAAAGAAAAAAAGAGATCAAATTATTTCCCTGGTATGTTCTGTAAAGCGAGATAAGGAAATGCCCAAAATGCCAATGCCCTTAGAATCTATCAGTCTCAATGTTCTCTCAATAGGTGAGTGCATAGCATAGTTGGTGTTGTGATGAGGTAAAGCGATTGTTTACGGTTTACTCTTAGATTACGAGATGAAACGTTAAATGAAATTTTACTGATAAGTTCGGGACAAACCATAGGGCTATTCAAGAGCTTATATACAAACAACAGATCGCTAAGTATACGCCTTTGACGTAAACTCTTCATATTTAATACACCCATTGCATCCTCATACATATGATCCTCAGGAATTCTCATATTAAGTTTGAAAATACAAAAACGAATAAATTTATTCTGCACCCTTTCCAAAGCTAAACAATTGTTCATATAATAGGGAGACCAGACCACTGATCCATAATCCAACAGAGAGACCACAAGTGACATGTACAATCTTCTCCAGGTTTCGACAGACAGTTCCCTACAATTATTACGTAAAACAAAACCAAGGACTTTTGAAGATTTAATTATAATATTGTTTATATGAGTATTGAAGCTTAATTATTGTTCATCAAAATGAATGGCCAGATCTTTTACAACACTAGTATACTTAAAGTTAGTGTTCTCTATACGGTAAGAAGATTGTAGCTTTTTATTTCTCTTGTAGAAATTAATGCAATTGCATTTAACCACATTCAAAGGTAAACCATTATTGACACACCACTCACCTAGCCTGTTTAAGTATTCTTGCAATAGAATCATATCTACATCCTAACTAATTACTCTATAAAACTTCAAATCGTCGGCAAACAGCAAGAATTTACTGTTCTTGAAACACACTAAAATGTCATTTATGAAAATAAGGAACAGTAAAGGTGAACAATGACTCCCTTGAGGTACACCAGAGGGCGCACCGAAACACCGTGATCTGGCACCACCTATCCGTACCTGTTGAGATGTATCACAGAGGAAGCTTGCCTGCTCACATTCCAGGTCAATTCAAAATTTATATGCCTTGTGATTCTGCGATTTACCAAAAATATAATCAACAGCCTCAGCTACCAACAGATCATTCCCAGTGGTAAAAATAAGATCCAAATAAACGAGCCCATCATTTGGTATTGAAATCTTCTGAAAAAAATTTAGATCGGCATAAAATTGACCCAAAATTAACCCATTTGAGTTAAGAGGGCATCTAACAATCACGCCAGAGTCATCATTCCCTCAGAGAGCATCAGGACCATTAAAATCACCAAAAACATAAAAATAATAATTTGTATATTCATGCCTCAGAATGTCAACTGAGTGGCAGTGTTTTTCATAGGAATCAGTTCTTGAACCGGGGGGAATGTATACCCCGCCAATTATGAAGCTAGCGCTACCAACTCTACACAGTACAAATAATTGGTCAATTGAGTCATATTCCAGTCCAAGTTTCTTAGCACTAATACAATCTCGAATATAAATTAATACACCTCCTCCACGGGATTTATTGCTCGTAACACAGGATCTATCAAGCCGAAACAGGTCAAAAGATTGCACAGCCAATTCATCATCAAAAAAATCATCAGAGAGACAGCTCTCGACAAATACCAAGACATCATAATTAGAACCCAAAATAGCATGGTGCAGTTCTTTAGTTTTTGTTCTTAGATCACCAACATTAAAACAAAAAACTTGCAATGGGGCTAGTTGATGTTTTTTCTCTGGTTTCCAGAATTGATTCCATTTGTTATATAGGGAACATTATTTCTATATTTAATTATTAAGTTATCCTCCCCTTCTTCCTTACGTTTATTAAGCTCATCAATCACCTTCTTCATATGCTCCCTTTGCGTCAGGGTAAGGTCACTTCTAAATTTATAAGTATGATCTGAAGAAATATTTACTGCCCTTTGTACATCCTTAGCAATCCTATAGTTGGAAAATATTACATTAATTGGACGAGATCTGTTATCCATATGTTTACCTAATGTGACTACTTTCACACTGTCCTCGGCTGCCCTCTCCCTATTTAATTGACACCAACATCCCCACTACTCTCCCTTTATCTTCCTCAATTCTGTCGCGAATCATGTTTGAGTTTGATTCAGGAACATCATGTACAATGATGTTGTTGGCTCTCTCCGCTCTGCCATTCATCTCAGCCAGTACTCTATCCATATCGGAGGCATCTGACAAAGGAGCACCCCGATTCTGAGAAACAGATGCTTCGACTGAAGACATTTCTGCTTTAAGCTCTACAAATGAGCTCTGAAAAGACTATTTAATAGACGTGATATCATCACAGAGTGACTTCGTAGTGTTCATGAATCCTACAGCTTTCTTGGTCTCGGCCCGAACTTCCTGAATTTGTTGCTCCAATGAAGCCACTCTAACCTCAATCCCATAGAGGTTTAGAGGTTTTTGAGTTTAGGGGCACATTCTTTACAGATATATGGAATAGAACGACTGGAGGTTACGATGGCTCGAACCTCACTAGATCCAATATTAGAACACTTTTTGCACCTTATTACTTTGCACCAATCACAGGGAAAACCAAAGCAGTCCCCAGGATTTTTTGGAGATTACACTCCGAACATTTACCAGACATGGCAATGACAATAACTAGCAACTGCGAACCTACACAATTCCAGGCACATGTAACCCAAGTAGAGGTTAGGTTTATAGAAGGCCAAAAGTTTGGGAAATTTCGACCCTTAACCAAAAAAATCACTATATATTGGCACTAACTAGACAGTTTATAACAGGATAAACCACAAATAACAAAAAAACAAAGCTATAATTACTGAACAAATTGCACTTTATTGCGCCTATATTGGCTGATTTGATATATAATTCTTTTAAAGAGCGCATATTTCCCAGATCATTAAAATCTGCAATAATAAAACCTATACATAGAAAAAGATGAAAGGGAGAGGATGGCCCTGCAGGGCGATTGCCCTGCTCCCGGCTCTTTCAAAGGATTTTGCGAGGGCGTTTTATGTCCTTCCTAGTTTCCTTGACGGGTTCGGTGTAATACGCAATGTGCAGTATGGTTTCCACACGGAATGATCCACTGAGGATGCCATGCTGGCATTGGTAAATCGCATTGTTGAGATGCTGAATCGGAGGCATCAGGTCATGGGGCTATTTTTCGACTATACTCGTGCTTTTGATCCAAATTATGAACTACTATTAAAAAATGTTACATCATTTCAGAGTGAGGGGGCTGTCCTCTACGGTAGAACACAAAGCGTAAAATTGGTTGGGGTGAGTGGGGAGTGCCATTCTCATCCGCTGCCGATCCATGCTGGGGTACCCCAGGGGAGAATTTTGGGACCGCTGGTCTTCTTGGTATTTGTGAGCGATGTGATGGTAGATAATCCTGCTATTGAGCTGACGTTGTTTGTTGATGATATCTTACCGTTAGTGTCTGCTGACACTCAGCGTGATCTGATATTGAAGACTGTATAGCCTTTATTAAAAGGTATAGTTATCAAAATGGCCTACCAACTGATGGTATTTGCTCCTCGACGACGGCTATACCATTATATTCTGGTGCGATCTGATGGGAGAAGTGTTGCACAGTCCCAGCACGTTAAATTCCTGGGGTTACTTATGGATTCCCAGCTTACATGGTTTAATCATATTGATTCACTTCTCAAGAAACTCTCCTTGAATTGCTTTATTCTTTGGAGACTTAAGACATTTTGCAAATAGAAATATACTTCTTTCGCATTACTATGCCTACACATTTTCGGCTTTGAGTTACGGTCTGGTGGCCTGGGGTAATGCTGTTAAGATTCAGGAAGTGTTATTGGCCTAAAAAAAAATTATTAGAACCAACTGCTTCAAGGGACCTAGACACTCGTGTCGAGGGTTGTTTGGAGAGCTTGGCATTTTGACCAATGAAGTTTTTACTGAAAATTGTGACCTTTGGACCCGCACGATAAGATCGCTTTTGACATTATTTCAAACTGTAAAGAGCGTCTACTATTATATGCACCAGGCTCCACACTATCCAACACATCTCTAGATTTGAATACCAAATACTCACTTTCCAATATGAATATCCGAGTTTAAGGTCGTAATCTTGGCTTTATAATTATTTAGCATACGTGATTGGTTCAGGGATATATCTAATTGCTCAACAACTGTCATTAGAGATAAGCAAGCAAACATATTCTTCTTTAAAACTGTAGAGTTGTACAAATTGGGGACGAAACATGGAATTTCAACATACTAACTCACACGATTAGGGTATCGGCATATTTAAACGAAGACCCATCATTAGTTTACGTGATGTTACCGCATGGAAGCTCCGCAATTACCAATGGTTACATAGAAGAAAAAACATGATTAAAACAACACATTATGCAAGACACCAATAATTGTAATTCACACTGAAACTAGCACATTATATCTGGCTTTAAAACCATAAGTAACCAGAAGTACCTACTATGTTATTGCATCGTCGAGTAATAAAGAAGTCTAATTAACATTCCTTGCCGGTACGTCCGTAATTATTAATCCTCGTTTTCAAAACGCAGTATTGTATAGGGAACCTTATTTAATATGCGGTGCAGAAGTTACAGAATGTTGACCAGGGTTTCCATGAATTCTCTAATTGTTTGCAGTACTATTTAAATATACGTTTTCCATTGAAAAAGGTTTATAAGGAACGGCAGAGTGACGGTGGGCTGAAACCCTGGTTAACGGCAAGACTAAGACGGTCTTCACGAACTTTGAAGATTCTCTGTAGGAAAAAGTCTGAATACGCCAATGCTTATTATAGTTGATATAGAAAAAATATAGAGATGTCTTTAAAAAAGCTGAACAAATGCATAATGATAGGTTTTTTCGACAGTCTGATAATAAATCGAGAGCAGCTTGGAATATTATAAATAAGGCTATCAAAAGTAATAAAAGAGAGAGAAGGGAAATCTCTAAAATACGAGGGCAATGACATCATATTGACAAATATAAATAATACTTCGCTAACCTGCCAAAAAAACTATCAATGAACTAAATAGTAAAGTTATTGACAGACCACCAATCAATATTCGAGCTCCTAATTCCATGATTCTTCAGCCTGTAAATATGAAATTATTATGGAAACAATAAAGAAACTGAAAAACTCTACTTCCGCTGGAATGGATAATATACCTTCAATAGTTTTCAAAAGGTCTGCTGAATTCCTAATATAATCATTGACACTTTTAATTAATAATTTTCTGGACAATGGTTTTTTTCCTAACACTTTGAAGGTGGCCAAGGCAGTTCCTCTATAATAAGAAGGCAAATGCGCAAGATCCTCAGAATTACAGACCGACCGATATCTTGCCAATATTGTCAAAAGTTCTGGAGCGTGTTGTGACGGGCCGAAATTATTAGGTACGGGCCCGCCCGAGCCCGAAATTTTATAGGTCCAGCCCGGCCCGAAACCGACTGAAATTTGTTCTGCCCAGCCCGGCCCGGTTCACCCGAAATAATACTCTAGGTTGCCCACGCCCATTCCGCGTAATAAGCAATGATATGCCGATTTGCCGATAAACAAAACAAAATAAAGCAAGCCAGGCTCTGATTTAATTTTTTATTTTGAATTTCTATTCATATTTGTTTTTATTTCAATCACTGAATCATTATAAGACTATAAGAGAATTAAAGGACCTTCATATTACAAAAATTAGGTAAATAAAAAAATATAAGATAAATCGAATTGAACAAGGTCATTACTCAAAATATTAATAATCTGGCAATCGGGCTTCGTTTGTAGAGCCCGGACCGATTTAAGTCCGACGTCTTTCAGCCCCATCCGGCCCGAACCCGGATTCGGGCATAGGCCCGACCGCGACCGGGCTAACCCGGTCCGTGCAGATCTCTAATTGAGAAAGATCAGATTATTTCATTTCTTGAAAATTTTAATATACTTAAAACTTCACAGCATGACTTTCGACGCGGCTATACCACACATACAGCTTTTATTTATCTCTTAAATATTATTTATGAAAATTTAAATAATAAACACCAGACATTGGCACATTCATGGATCGAACCCGGTTTCGGGCCGGGTTCGAGCATAAGCCCGACCGGGCTAACCCGGCCCGTGGGAAAGATCAGATTATTTAATTTCTTGAAACATTTAATATACTTAAATCTTCACAGCATGGTTTGCGACGCGGCTAACCACACATACAGCTTTTATTTCTATCTTAAATATTATTTAAGAAAATTTAAATAATAAACAGGCATTGGCACATTCATGGATCTTAGCAAGGCTTTTGATCTGGTGGACCACGCGATACTCCTGGACACACTTTTTGACAACGGTTTGAAGGGTAAAATTCATGATTGGTAGTGATGAGCAAAGCAAGAACAAGACCAACAAACAAAAAAATAAACAAGACAAAACAAAAAAAAATCTTGGTGTTTCGAATTTGATTTTCGTATGTTCCACTCTTAACATTGGGTAACTAAAACATGATTTTCGAAAACATAAAAATCTAACAATTGAATATTTACCAACAGTGCAAGTTGCAAGAGTCTCGCAAGACTCTTGCAAGTCTTGGTCTTGCGTGACATGGTATTGATCTTGTTTTTGCATACACAGTCTTGGTCTTGCTAACCAAAAGACGGTGTCCCTCTTGGTCTTGTTTTTTTGCAAGACCCAGAACAAGACCAATGTCGCTCATCATTAGTTAAGATCGTATCTTTTTGAACGTGAACAGTTCGTGGATGTGGATGGCACAAGATGATCAAACATGTTAAATGTTGCTTGCGAGGTTCATTTTGAGTCCCCTGCTGTTCCTATTATTTATAAATGATTGGCCTAACATTTGTGATTACCGTAGCATAACTGCTCTCACAAATCTACAAAATCTTCACAAAAGTAATAACAAATAGACTGACCAACAAATTAGACGAAAAGTAGGGCAAGCCGCATTTAGAAAAAACTATAGCACTTGTGACCATCACCTAACCATGCGATTATTATCGGAAAAGACAACAGAATATAACATAAATATCTGTCTGGCATTCGTAGATTTTCGCAAGGCCTTCGGTAAAACACTGGATAATTATGACCAGCCTAAGAAACGCACGAATAGATCAAAGATACGCTCAGCTAATCAAATACATATACGAGAATGCAACATCCACCATCAAATTACACCAAAACACAAACAAAATAAATATCCAAAGAGGAATCCGGCAGGGAGATACTATATCCCCGAAACTATTCAACCTGGTTCTTGAAGAGGCTTTTAGGCACCTTCAATGGCAAGACAAAGGTATAGTGATAAATGGAAGGCGCCTGAACTGTAGTTCTTATTGTAGAAAATCCGGAAGATCTGAAAGAAAATAAAGAAATGTTAGATGAATTCAACGAAACAATAAAAAAGATAGGATTACAAATGAACCTAAACAAAACTAAAATCATAAGTACAGAAGATCCCCAGATAGTTATCAACAACCACCATATTGAAAACGCCGATAGCTATATCTACCTCGGACATCAACTAAAAAGGGACAAAGAAAATCAAACCAGCGAGATCTATCGCAGGAGACGGCTAGCATGGGCGGCATTTGGAAGGTTCGGAAGCATTCTTAAAAACAAAAATATACCACTGCACCTTAGATCACGTTTATTCAATCAATGTATTCTGCCCGTTCTTATATATTGATGCCAAACAAGGACCTTAACAAAACTATCAATGGGAAAAATAGCAGTTACTCAACGCTCAATGGAGAGACAAATGTTAGGCATATCATTGAAAGATAAAAAGAAAAATATATGGATCCGAGACACTACCAAAGTGCAAGATGCAGTTGAAACAATTGCAAAACAGAAATGGAATTATGCGGGCCATATAGCGAGATGTAAGGAGGATAGGTGGACAAACACCCTACTACACTGGAGACCATATCTGGGAAAAAGGAACAGGGGAAGACCGCCAATGGGCTGGACCGATGACTTGAAAACTGGACAAGAGTAGCACAAAACAGATCAAGATGGAAGCATATGAGGGACGCCTATGTTCAAAAATGCACAGTAGAAAAAGGCGGTCGAGATTGAGATTGAGTAGCATAACTACGTTTACAGACGATGTTAGGTAGCTATTTGGCTGCATGGGGTCAACTGGGTGATAAGCTTAAAGTAGCTCAAATTATGTTGAAAAGGTTCTATACCTGGCTTTAGTATTAATAAATTATATTTGAACGATTCTAAAACAAATTTCGTGAGTTTTAGGTACACCCCAGATTAGGGTCATTAAGGAGTCATATCTGTTAAAGGTTAATGGTCAATCTATACAGCAAGTAAAAATCCGTAAAATTTTTGAGTCTTCACCTTTATAAATAAGCATTGCTAGGATGATCACATTGCTGAACTCTGTAAGAAACTAGCTGAAACATCTTATGTTTTGTTTAGACTGAGACAAATAAGTTCAAAAATAATTTTGCTCTCTTATTACTATGCTCAAATTTATAGCCGTCTGAGGTGATATTCGTAAAATCCTCAAAGAACTAAATACACAAAAAGCATCAGGACCGGACGGAATACCTGCCATCGTGTTAAAGAACTGCGCCAACGAATTAGCACTCACTTTTTCCAGACTTTTTCCCTGTCTTACCGAAAAGGGATTTACCCATCACCTCGAATGCAACCTGTTCCAAAAAGACAAGAAAACCACTCCCTCAAACTATCGCCCAATTGCCTTGCTTCCAATAATCTCCAAAGTCATGAAACGTGTAGTAAGTCAGCAACTACTTAAGTACTTCGAGACCAATTAGCGATAACCAATACGGCTTTCGCAAAAGGGGATCGACAGGAGATATTGAGTAGAGCAATTGAGAACTACGGAGAATCTCGAGCGATTGCGTTGGGTATTTCGAAGGTATTCGACAGAGTTTGGCATGGATTGCTCAACAAACTGTCATCCTTCGGACTGCCAGCGTCTCTCTGCAGTTGGCTTGCCAGTTTCCTTAAGAACCGATCTCTGCACGTTGCAGTTGCTGGTCACATCTCAGACACATTCGCCATTAACTCGGGCGTGCCTCAGGGCGCAATACTGTACCTAATCTATATTCATAAGCCTGTTTACAGTTTTGCAGATGACAGAACCCTTGTCTGCCAATTTAGAGCGACTGAGACTTATCACCGCAGATAGGAGTAGATTATAACAATTAATCAAGATCTGGAGAGGGTTCGAACTTGGGGCGACAAAAATTTGGTCCAGTTCAATGCAGCAAAAAACCAAAAAAGCCAATACGGCGGGCCTTGAGATCATTATCGACCATTCCTTCATCGTCGCAAATCTGACTACTGGATGTCTCGGTCAACAGCAATAGGCCCTGGCATGACCACGTTGCTAACATCGCAAAATCAGCCTCGCAGAAGCTTGGTGCGCTATTTCGCAACAACGACCCGAAGTTGACTCGGGATCTGGATAGTCTGGAGCACCTCGGACATGTGGACGAGATATCCCTGTTTTACAGATATTTTCAAGGCAGATGTTCCCAGAATTTGGCCCGGTAAGAGCGCACCCGTTCGTTGTACAACTGGAACCACCTAGTCCTTTACAAGGACTCCTTTATCTAGCGCACTGCATCGATGTGGAACTCACTCCCTGTTTTCACCAAATTACAACCTACAGCACACACCGCTCGTCGAGTGCCATAGGATCTTCCTTTAGTATCATTGCCATAAAAAAAGGTATGGAATACCCACTTTTTTGGAGTGGTTCTGCTTTTTTGGAACTAACTTTTAAATTACAAAAGCAGCAATTCGTACAATCGCTGGAGAAGGACTGGCCCCTTGCATGCCACTCTTTCGGAAGTATGGAGTTCTGTCAGTACCGTCACTATAATTATATATTTGAAATTCTTCTCTTTGTAAGGAAATATATAGAAAAATTCCAATAAACCTGTTTTTTTTTTTCATGATTATGATACTCGTGGTTGCCAGAATCTCGTATATCCAATGCATTCTCTTAAACCAATAGAAAATATGTATGTATATCAATAAACATTAACAATCGGCTTATTGGAAATGATAAAATTCCACTATGAAACATTAACGGTATTGCGTGCTGCGTGATAAAATTTCAAAGAGGACATTGAGCAACCAATACAGAAATTTCCGAATATGCGTTTTTAAACAAAGGCTGATTACTTTGAACTTCGATGGGAACCTCAATAGCCTGCTAAATTAATCAGCGTTGTGAATGTGACAAAGCTATCAGCCTTATAATGGCATTGATAACACATTTAAAACACTGATTAGTTTAGCAGGGTATGAGAGAAATAATTCCCTAACATTAATGTATTAGAAAGAGAACGGTGTTAGTTTAATGTTTTGATCTTACGGAAAAGTTTTTGTCATTTAAAAAACCACCGATACGAAAACTTTGGCAAATCCTAGAAAAATCCCCCATAAATAACACTGCAATAAGAGCTATCCAACAGCTGTATGAACACCCAAAATCAAGATGGGAACTACTCTGACAGATAGCTTCGAAGTTACAAAGGGTCCGAGACAGAGATGCATGAGGCCTCTCTCTTACACTTTTTAAAATATATTTAAACGAAGCATTGAAGAACTGGCGGAAATCATGCTGTGGAATGAGCATACAACTGAATAAATACACAACCCAATATACCCTTCACTTTGCAGACGATCAGGTGGTTATTGCGCAGGATAAGGAAGATCTAGAGTTCATAACTCGAAGACTATTCAAACACTACGAGGAATGGGGCTTATCCGTAAATAAAACAAATACTCAGTATCTTTGAGTTGGGGGAAATAAAATGGAGGTTCTCGAATTTGATCAACAAGAGACCATAGAGGCTTGTATTGAATATACCTACCTAGGAACAAACATTTATGGAAAAGGATGAACAGAAAAATAATTGAACATCGAATTATGAAGAGGTTTATTTGGTCCAAATGCATATCCCACGAACGAAAACATCTCCCGTACAAATAGTGATCTTGAGCATAACCCTATATGGATGCGAAACATGGCAGATAAGCAAAGCCCTGGAACGTCAGCTATTAGCACTAGAAATGGATTACTGGTGAAGATCTGTAGGCTCGAACAAATTAGGAACGAACACATAAGAGAAATAATGAAGATACCAACAACAATTATAGAGGAAATACGGAAACGACAACTAAGAGGGTATGGACACATCGAAAGAATGGGCGAAGAACGTATTCCCAGACAAATAATGCAATCGGTGCCAACGGAAAGAAAATAAAAGAGGTAGACAAAAAAAACATGGATGGGAGCTTTGACAAGGGAATGGAGTGGACAGATAATCTCGCTTTACGGCAGCGCGCAGTACGTGTGATCAAAAATCGAACGGACGCCATTAATAGGAGCCAGACATTCAAAGCGGCACCTCCGTGTATTTTGGTGATTTTTGTTGTGAAAAACTATCAAAATACTTCAATTTGTCCATAACAATATGGTGTTTTGTTGTGCTTATGGCTGTAAAAGTCGCAATGACCGAAAGGAGCCTGGAATTACTTTTCACAGGTAAATATCGTTTACACCTAGTTCTTGCTGACGCTAATATTTATTATTTATTTTCTTTGTGTGAGCTAAGATATACTTCAGGCTGTCTTTCTTTGTAATTTTATACTAGACTTGTTAACATTTTTCAGTCATGATTGCTAATAAGAATCACATAATTCCCCTTGAAAATGGCCTGTCGCGCAGTTGCGTACATTGTTTTGATGTTTTAAGCAAATATAATTATTTGTTATATTTCAATCGTTGCATTTTGTGATTTAAGCCAGTAATAGAAGTATTATGAGTATAAAATAATATATATAATTTAGTGACGAAAATGTATGACGCTTGTCAAATCGTGAAACCAACCAGTAACAGAACAGCTGCCGGTTTTACCCGTCCACTCCCTTCCCTTGTCAAAGGATGGGAGGAATAGAGCGAACAATATCTGAGCGAAATCTACAGCCAGGGATCTGGGAAGACCGAAGAGGCTGGAAACTTGGAATCGGAAGGCGTAGGACGCTATAACAACCGATATAGTATTAGTAAAAAAACAAAACTTGATATCTTTGACCGCTTTCCAATGCTTAATTATTTTTCTGATAAAAAAAATCCTGGCAAATCGCGAAAAAACCTACAATTCTTATATTTAAAGTTTTTCTATCTATAGCTTGTTGTCAAAATATGAGGAACAACCCCGCACAAATTTAAAAAATATATCGTGGCAGATTATTTATTAAAACAAATATACAGTTTCCGTAAGCACATAAATCTTGTATCAATTGACTTGACTTTAAGTGGCGGGCAACCTTGTAATTTCCGAATTTATAAAATGTTTAAAATACGTTTGCACTTACCTTTCAGGTGCAACAGCCCAATGCTAACAATAAATTATAACGTAGTCAGTGATAATAAATATATTCGTAAACGAGTTCCTTATTTTGATGTCGATTGCGGAATAATAACACTGATAAATTTTAAAAATTTTGATAATAAATGTCTAACTAATTGACGACAAATTATTAATTAATAGACGCAGGGTAGTGTTTGATTTTTCTAAATCTTTCGGTAATACATAAGCATTAAGTAAAGTGATATATTTTAAATACAATTTAAGAAAAAAACATTTTTGAAGCAAAACCTTTGTTATTGCAAATAATAAATATCTCTGATTTATCGTTTTAAAATTTGTTGGCCACTGAAAATATCAATTTCGTAAAATTTGCCATAGTGGATTTTTCGAACATTTAAATTATCCTTTTTTAGAAAAATGAAAAGACCCTGCATATTCCACTTCCATAAAATCTTAAATATGCAGGGTATTTTCAAATCTTAAATTTGAAAAGACCCCGCATATTAAGATTTTATCGAAGTGGAATGAAATGAATGGCCCTCAATAAAATAATATTTTCAGTGAAATATATTTTTTATCCGCACACGGATAAGTTCGCGTCCATTCAAATTTCAAAATGACCGCATCTGTAGATTTTTAGATTCATGAGTAGTGCCATGCAGAAAATTCAAATCAGATATTCATTCTATCAAAATTTGCTGTGGAGAGCTTTTTTGCACTTGTCTTGTAGTGATGTCCACGCCCGTTAACCAGAGGTTACGAAGTTGTGCGAATTTCGAAGTCTCTAAATGTACCGTTTATTATTCAACATAAAATGTGGTTATGCCTATATTATATTGATAGTACCTTTAGGAATATTATTGTTACGTTTTTCCAGGGGGTTTTGAACGAAATTACAACTTTTACTATCTCAAACACTAATAGTCTCTTTATTCTGTACCACTGTATACAACTGAACACACTAAACTACTCTTATAACTTTACAACTAATATCTCTTTACAATTCAACACTCAATGATTAACTAACTGACTAGCATTCGCCTTGGGTCTGCTCCTTATATATAATCTCAAATCTATCACGAATATTTGAGAAGTATTCCGAGTCCACTCTATATGACTCTCGACCAGGCCATCGAGATAATTCCAGCGTTCCTGAATCTTCGCGGCCGGCCGGGCGATGTCTCATACAGACAGAGAAGCGGTACGCTGCACGGGCAGTTCTATAGGGTAGCACAAAAACGTTCGGATGGTTGTTAGTCGTGACATTGCCTCCCTCTTAAACCTGATCTTCCCGATCAGATACTTCATGTCCGTGATATGCTTTCAGCCTGTCCAGGTGGACAACTTTCACTTTGCTACGCTGAATTCTATACACAACGTCATTAATTCTTTTGATGACTGTATAGGGTCCTTCCCATACTGGCGTTGGCTTGGGAGATCTTCCTTTCTTCCTTTGCGCATTATATAACCAGACTTTATCGTTCATCTGAAATCCCATATAGTTAGCTTGGAGATCATATCGAGCCTTCATTCGGTCACTGGCGAGACGTTTAAACGGTAGTCCCACATCATTCTGTTGCATCTTCCCACTGGATCTTGTCTGGGGTCCTTGACTTGAGACACAGGTTGAACACTGCTGGCACCATGATTTCACATCCTGGCAGTAGTTGACCCTGTAAAATCTATATCGGATCTTGTCAATCATTCTGTTAACTCCAAGAGGAGCACCAAAATTCCCATTATGTACTTCTTCCAGAACTTCCGATACCCTTTTCCTTGGTACCACTAACTGCGTCTTCACTACTTTTCCATCGGCGCTTTCCCAGGCTCGTTTAAAGAGTCCATTTTCAACTACCAGGGAGTCCCACTGAGCCCACAGATATTTAAAAATAAATCCCTTAGTTGAAATATCTCTCCAGCTTGGTCTTGGTTGACGATCTTCTTCAGCTTTTAGCAGTAGTGCTATTTCACTATCCTCAAGCTGATTTTTCTTTAGTTGCTCTGTGGTCCACTGCTGATCAACTTTAAACTTGGTTTGCCTAATGGAAGTGATTCTTGTTCGTTGGTCTATTCTTTGGCAATGTTTATAATTATACTTGCATGATCTTCTGGATAAGGCGTCTGTATTGTTATGCCATCTTCCTTCCCTGTGCCTAGCCTTAAAGTTATATTGTTTCAACTCTTCCTGACTTGACTTTGAACTGCTGTCGTCTCTGGATGGAGATGTAGACCGTAGTTGTACTCGACAATATATTATTCTATATATTGTTTTGTTTTGTATTTGCTCTACTATGGTTAGTTTATTTATTTTAATTCGCTTTGTCCATAAAATTTATTTGAATTTTTCTGTGGCAATAAAGCATACTTGACTTTGACAGTCTCTCTTGAAATGCCCAGTCCTGCCACATATACAGCACTGATTTGTAACATTTCGGTTACGTACTCGATTTTTTAATGGCTCCCGGAATCTTTGTACTT